>WEIS01089971.1:0-20139 GCA_013389965.1 Todus mexicanus
TCCTTTTGTTGCCTCAGTCTCTAGTTCTTACCCGTAAGTTTTCGATCTGCTCATGGCTATTCTTCAGGCATAGCTCTAAAGGGCAACACCTTTGCCCCTCCTTCGTATCCTGTCCTTTCTGAACAGCCTATAGCCGTCCATAGTGGCGCTCCAGTCATGGGATTTGTCCTACCAAGTTTCAGTAATGGCAACCAGGTCGTAGCTTTCTAGCAGCACAGTGGCTTTCAAAAACTCCTGTTTGTTGCCCACGCTGTGTGAGTTGGTATAGAGGCACTCTAGCTGGGTTATCAGCCAGGTCACATTCTTAGAGGAGCTCGAGGCTTTGTTGTTTGGATCTTGAAAAGGCCCAAAGATAGAGCTTCCAAAGAATGTGTGGGTGACCTCTTCCACTGCTTTGGTGTCCTCAGGGCAGAAGCTTTTTTCCTTATCACGGTTCAAAGCCTCTTGTTTCCATTTATGACTACTGTCTCTTGTTCTTCTGTTTTGGACTTCAGTAAAGAGGTAGTTGTCTTGGTAATTTAGACATAGGAAGGTTGCTTGCTGATAAGTGCCTATCAGCCCTCCAGGCTAACCAAACCCAGTTTCCTTAACCTTTGTTGGTGTGCTTCAGAGCTTTGAAGACAGTCATCATGCCAAGGGCCGGCCTATTAATGAGGAAAACCTTTGCTTGTTTGTTTTAACCAAGTGTGTCCTTGCCTGCAGATGTAGAGGAAAACCATCAAAGCACCAAGGGGCAAAAAAGCCTGTTACAACTAAAGCACAAAGTAGGTCTCGTGCCAGTGAATGTAACCTGGCTAAGAGTAAGCTTATGCTGGGAATTGGAAGAAAGCTCCACACGAGAGAGTCAGGTTGTAGAGCAACCTTCAAGGAAGAGTAAAAACTGAAGTTCTACATGATACTCAGGTGGATACGCTTCCAGAAGTGATTACATGGGGTGATATCACTACTTCAGGACTGCTGACCCGGCCTGTATAATGTCACTTAGACTGTTATTCAGGCTTGGTTCAACCGTTTATGTGAATCTGGTGGAATTCAGTCAGTGAGGTGTACTGCACTGTTGCTGTGAGGTTTCTCTTTGGCCTAGAGTCATCAGGAAACTTTGATTTCGCTTTAGAGAACAAATGTATTGTTATGCAAGACAATTCAATCAAGTTTGAACTTGAACAAGCAAGTAAATGTATTGGATTTTGAAAAATGAAACCTGAATCTGTTTTTCTGAATGTTCTTACCTCATTGCTTTCCCTGCTGGTCCGTCATTAGTTTTGAATTCAATTTCACATCTGTTAAGGAAAAAAAAAAATAGCCTTGTGTATGTATTTTAATCTCAAATAGCTGAAGAAAGGCAGTTAGTTTAAACTTGTGGCTGTATAGCATGTGGCAGTATGACACTTTTCCACCTCTGCATTTTAATTGTAAGATGGGAGGAATCTTAAGCTGCTACTGGAGCATAAAATTGATAACAAAATAGCTTGTTTAACTGAATAGACAGGAAGTCAGTTAAACGTCAAGAAACCGTGTAGGCTGTAAGTCTCTCATTTGTTGATGTTTTAGCGCCTTCCCATTTATTTACTTTTAGTTGTGAGATCAGAAGCACTGTGGCACTGAGACATTTTGTAGTTACGCCTTAAAGAACGAACAAACTGTTGCAGACGCCTATAACAAACAAAACACAACTTATTCTACATCTACCTAGATGTGACCCAAATTTTCGTTCTGAAAGTTGTGATCATGGCTGTTACTACAATCTTTGCACACACACACACAAATACACACATATGATTTGTGAGGTTGTGGTCTTTTTGGGGGGGGTTGTTTGTTTGTTGTTGGGTTTTTTTTGTTGGGTTAGGTTTTTTGGGTGTTTTTGTTTGTTTACAGCATACAGTCTACACTGAAATTTGTTCTTGTGTACGTGATGCAACTGAGGGGGTAGTTATTGGAGCTGTAATTATGAGATTGGTGTTGGCTGCGACGTGGAGGGGAGAGAGGGCGAGGTTTGCATGCTTGAGATCACAAACAGAATGTGCTATTATATAACTGTGCAGAGGGGATAGAGTCCACAAATTGTATTTAATCCTACTTCTGATACTGTGGCTCTTCCTAACTGCTTTCATCAGTAACGTTGCAGTTGGTGCTGTAATGCAGAAGCGTGAGGGTATAATCCTTACCAGTTTGCTATGGCAAAAAGCTGGAATTCCCTTTGGTAGCCTGAAAAGAAAAATAAATAAAAATCAGGACAATCGTTGTTATGTCTTCTGTGGAAGACCACACATGTCAGGGCCACAGGAATTGCAAAAGTATCTTAGGACCAAGATTCTTCTGATATTAATAGATGGAAGGGCTTTAAGCATACAAGGGGTACAGATATGATTTCCTTGCTAAATTTTAAGATAGGACATGGGTTACAGGGTAGCTAAGACCACTAAGAAGCCTTTCATAACTTCAGAAATTAAAATCTGCTGCTTTTGTGTCAGAATTTCTCTAACAAACCAAGATTATTTTCCTACACTTTCCTCTGAGTAAATGTGTATACACATAGGGTCTAATTTTGTTTTCTTTTTTTATTATTATTTTATTTTTGTCTTTTCAATACGAACTTTCATTAGCGACATTTTGCCAGAATGGTTTGTTTCAGATCCTCTATATCTTTTGTTTGAAGTTGGGTTCTTGGGTTTGCAGAATAAGTAGTACAGCAGTTGCAATCCATTTTTCAGTGCTCTTGAGAGGGATGAGATTAGAATCTAAACTTAAAGGCAAGTTTGAGGATTCTTTGCTTCAAATGCATTGAGGTAGTGCGATGTGCAATTCAAGATTAAGATTCCTTCAAGCCAAGATTAAGAAATATAAAGAGATATATATATATCATATATTTGTGCATATATATATAGACAAATATGCAAACTAAATGTGTCGGTGGCATGTTGTACTATAAATACAAAAATGCTTTAACCTTTCTTTAGAGCAGCTGTTTCCTTGCACTTGATGCAACATCTGCTTGACTGATTTAAGGATTTACTTTGGGCTTCTGATGATATTTGGTGGTACTCTCTTTCTTTTTAAATCAAAGTATTCCTCCTCCATTTTACACATACTTTGTAGTACAGCCTGAAAAATTATTAGTTTATCTTGAGGTACCTTTTATATTTCATAGTAAGACTGTAAGAAATGCTCTTCAGCAACAAAAAAACTTCAGCATAATTAAGTTATGCATCTGCGGGAGGTGAGGAGAGAACAACTAACATTTCTCACTATATTTCCTCCCCCTTTGGTTATATTGATTTTACATTGTATGTTAACTGCAGAAGTATGACTTAATCAAATTTTCCAAGAAGCCAGTTTAGTTTTGGTTTTCTGTGATATTCTTCTCCTTTCGGTATTCACTTTAGTGTGCTTGATAATCTCGTATCTCAGTAGTGGGAATAAAAAGAAATGTGTCTCTTTACTGTTATGCTAGCAGAAGAGTAACTTTAGTTCTATATTAATACTGTGCCCTAATCACGTTTTAAGTGCGGAGCAGGACTCATCTTCTGGATTTTTTTAAATAATCTCCTTGTAGGATCTAAACCAGACAGTTATAGGGAGCTGATGGTTTGCTGTTGTCTACTGCCTAGATGAGTGCTATGATCTTCAAAATAGGTAATCTCTACCACAGATGAACTACTCAAAGCTGAAGAAAAAGAGGTCCTTAGATAGCCTGCATAAAATCAAAGCTGGGGGACTGCTTGGCCAGAGGGAGCAAGCTTCGGGGGCGATCTCAGGAGCCAGTTAGAGGAGAGGAATTGATGTGGGGAGGTCAGAGTGAGAGGCAAGAGGCCAGCTGATGAAGCAGCTCCTTGCCACTAGTGCCTAGAGCAGGAACTGCTGCTGAGTATTTGGGGTTGGTTAGTTGGTTTGTTTGTACTTGGGAATGGGCTGTCTATTTAAAACAATAACAGTTTGTGACGCAGTCTGAACCTCCTAAGTTTTTGGCAGTAGGTTGGTGGTGTAATGAGTTGCATTAATGCTTAAAGGATAATTAAAGATAATGAGGTGTAGAGAAAGTGGAATGGAGCACAGTACACCACACCCCTGAAAACCAGAGTGTGGCAAGCTGACTTTTGATGAAAAGAACTCCTTTTCTACATAGACATTTTTATAGTTTCAACTGAATTTGTGCGTAGTTACTTATGTGGTGCCGTATCGCAAACTGTTGGTTAAATAGGAGAAATTGGGATTTAACAGAGAATTTGTGAGTGTGCATAAGAGCCTAACAGAGGGGACCTATCTGAGAGGAGAAGGAAACCAGCTCAGAGCTCGCTCGCTGTTGGAATTGTAACGCATCAGTTGGCAGGTCAGTCTTACACCTGATTCATTTAATGACAAAGGTACACATGAAGAGATCTTGCTGCTAAAAGTTAGTAACAGAAAGTTTGAAAAATTCTCTTAATGTAGAGAGAAAGAAATGTTGCATGGAAATTTTGGGGAGATTTCATATGCCATGGGCCCAAACAATAGGAGACATCTGAAACATCTCTACAGTGCGAATACTTCTTTCCGTCTAGCCACCTTTCCCTGGGAGGGATGAAGTAATAGGAGCAAGGTGAAATTTGGAGCCTTGTGCTTTAGGGCATTACAGCCAAAATGTCAGTTATAAGCTTGGAGGCTGAATAATTGAAAGGATCAAAGCAGAGAAAGGTATGAAGTAACTGAGCAAACCGTGTGGTGCAGTTGTGAAGAAGGTGTATAAATGTACTCTTGGGGCATAATCACAGAAGGTGTTTCCAGCAGACAGAGGAAATTACTAGTGGTGTTATGCAGGCATCTCGTAAGACATCATTTAGTATGCTTCAGAAATAGCCATCTGTTTTGAGAATAAAAGAGAAGAAATTCAAATGTTCAGAGATGGTTTCCTAGAAGGAATGTGGAAATGGTTATCTCACTAGAGAAAGCTTGAAGAGCTTCTCTTGGGAAGTCCAGCTAACGAAGCTATATATATGTGTTCTCTATACATACAGAGGTGAAGACAACTAAGAGGAGGGCAACTACTTCAACTGAAAGACAATATAAGCAAAACAACAAGTGGGCATAGTCTGGCCATTGATAAATTTACACATAAGGTTTTGAAGTTGTAATTTGTGAGGGTAGTCAGGTTTGCAGAGTAAGCAGAAATAGTTGTCTGCTTTTTCTGCTAAATCTTGGTGAGATTTGAAAATAATTCCTTAGTCATTCTGGAAATACCAAAGAAAGCAGACTTTAGAGTGGCATCAGTGCTTTCTCAGAGACAGTTACCATCTGGTTCTTTCCTGGGCTAATGACAGAACTTGTATTTTCTGAAGGGCTTTAGTAAGCAGTCAGGAAGGGGAACCTAGCCATTTTATGCTCTCTATCCTTCCTACACTTTGGAATAGAGACTGAATTTCTTTTTGGAGGAGTTGTTTTCTTATTTGACCTTGAAGTGTGCAGGATGACAAGAGATTGTAATTTGGATACCTGCATTGGTGCTTAAAGATAGGGGGAATGAATCCAAGCCAAAGAATTCAAGAGAGAATAGACGTTATCTGGAGAGCTTCTGAAGTGGTGAGTAGGTAACTGAGGCAGGTCTGTCATGCTCGGTGGATGTGATGTGCTAAGACTTTTGACCTTCTAGAAGTCTGGAAAACTTGGGCATTGCTGTAATTTTTTCCTTTTGTATTTGACCTAGAAAACAGTTCACTGAATTCCAACAAAGAAAATTCTGTTACAACTTAACATGAGAGCCACAGCTTGAGTGTGTGATCTAGAAAGAAGCATCCAAGCAGTTATTATGCTAAAGTCTTGCTAGAAGTTGATACAATTTAGGCTTGCAGGCCAAAGCACAGAAGCAGCTAGACTGCTCTTTGCTGTGGGCATTGGTAAGCACTAGCTACCCTAACACATATTGTGACCTTGCTGGCAGTTGCTTGAGGAGTCAAAATTTAATCTCTTTTGCATTGAAATTAATATCATAATGAGCTCTTGATACAGGTTATTTTAATGCTATGCGGAATAGGGATTGTGTTCAGTAACTTGCAAATAGAAGAGACAAAAGCTGAAGATGCTGATAGTTAGATAAAGGAAATTGATGACAGAAAATCTATGACGTGGTGTTATTACTCTGTAGCATGTGGATCTCAACCACTTTGCTTGTAGTGAAAGACAGTGGTGAAACAAAGTTTGGGGTTCATAACAGGGATTTGAGTTCTGCAGCAGCTGGGACCAAGGAAGGATGCTGCCTGACTTGCTGCTATTTTATAGAAGTAGCTTTGGTTGACAAATACCATACTGGAGGGAGCATGCTGGGGCTTTTACTGAGTGAGACTCGCACGCTATTCAGGTGCAGGTTTTGATATTTTCAGTACTCTCTGTTTGGGTTAATTTTTCAGGTTTATACTTTTCCTTTTCATTCCAGAAGATACGTTGCCAGTGTGTCTTGGCTGGAATCTTTTTATGCTCTGATGAAAGCTTTTTTTTTTAATAGCACAGTTGATTCAGTCAATACCTATCAGAATCTTCTGATGTTTATCATCAAAAATGCCGGCTGTTAGAACTTAGTCTTTAGATTATGTGTAAACACACAAAATTTTATTGACCTCTTTAGTCTATTTTTAACACCATTTTAAACTGTTTTCTCAAATCACTTTGGATCAATCTTCTTCCAAAGCTAATGACAACTTTATACTAACTTGAAAAAAATAACAGTAATTTCAGTGTTTTCTGGATACTTTCCTAAGACTGCTTTTTATGTTTTACAGATAAATTTGCGCCTCATCTTGGTAAGCGGAAAAACGAAAGAGTTCTTATTTTCACCGAACGACTCTGCTGCAGATATTGCAAAGCATGTGTATGACAACTGGCCGATGGGTGAGTAGCTGTGTGACTTTGGCTTTTTAACTGGCAAGCTAGAAGCTTTCCTGTATTTTCAGACTGAGGTGTCAATAAACCAATCTCTGCTCTCAGCATTCAGATTAATTATGTTTATTGTGTATCTGGGCATAGATTTACATACAAATACAATTGTCTTCTTGCCTCCTTTTTCCCTGTTAGTTCGGTTGGGCAGGTTTTTAGATGTCTGGACTATATCCCACTTTATTTCTAAAACTTGCTTCCCCAAACTAAAATACTTATCCCCCCATATATTTAGACACTTTTATTGATGAATCTTGTTAGAAGATTTCGTAAGTGTGAGGAAATGTTGGAGATTTAGAACTCCTCGTGTGAGGAGCTAATGTAAAACATGGCATGTCACAGGAACACATTAGTGAAATGGGGTTTGAACTACTGCTTCTGGTGTTATCTTGGAAAAGATCTGTAATAATGATATTTTCCCAGGGAAAAATTAAATACAAAAGAACATTTTAAGAGACGTTAAGAAGACCAAGGGAAACTGAGGTTGTTTGTATGAATATATTTGGTCTTATGCAGGAATACTAGCTCTGTAAGATGGAACTGAAAACTTAAGATGTTTATTCACATATGTGAACAGCTCCACAAAAAACAAAGTACTTCTGTTCTCCTCAACTATGATTTCATGGGAAAATAGCCAAAACACAGGCATAGCATTACATACAATGAAAGAAAATGCCTCTTTTGGTACAGGACTTCATTTGGGTTACTGTTTTGATGTTAAAAGAGACTGTTTACACAAACTAAAACATTGCAGTATCTGTTTCTGTGGTGCCTTTGTCAAAGAGGTATGGTGGATGATAATTCATGCCAAAAAGTTAGTGTTGATAATCCATTTTTTAGCCCTTGAACTGGTCTTAGGTCAGGAAGAACAGAGTTTTAGGGGACTTGTTCACTGTTCATTTTGCTGGGATGCAGCAGATGTACTTAGTTAAAATATGTAATGGAGGAGGTCTCTAGTCCTCTGAAGTACTAGATACAGGTGTAAAACACTTCTACGCTAAGAAATCTGGTCAATATGGCATGTGTAGCTACTATACATATTTTAATGTGTGCCTACAACATAGTTGTCATGATCAAACGTTCTTTGTGTACTTCTATCTGAATTAGTAAAGCCAGAACCATTATTCAGGTTTATTCCTGAACATGTGATCTTGTGTTCCCAGTCTTGTGAAAAGCTTGAAGGTTGCAGATTCTGAGTTTAGAGTTGAGAAAAAAAACAGACTCTTAAGAAAAGTAGAACTGGACAGGGAAGCATCAGTTCTGCTATCCTGAGCGAGTGCTCTGTATCTTGATGAATATTCAATTGCCCGTGCAAACAAGAATAGTGTCAATTTAAAAGGCTGAAGAAAAATGTACTTAAGAATAGTGTATAGGTTTTCACCAACATTAGCCCCCTAGCTGTATTCAGACCAGGAGTGTTTGTCTTTGCCATAACACTGTGAAATCTTGAGGGCTAAAGTTTCCTTGAAACAGAGATGATATGAAATGATTGTTTTTACCACCATTTTGACTTGTCATGATTTGTGAGGAAAAAAAGGCATGAAATAGCCTCTGTCACATGTTGGCAGGATTAAGGCCTCTCCTTCCTCTTTTGGCAGTACAGTTGTTAATTAAGGGTCTCTTGGCTTGTAGGGGAGAATGCCAAATGTATATTAATGTCTATCATCTCGATAGGTTACCTGTTCTCTCCCTCCACAACCCCATTTTCTTTTAAATTATAGTAACTTGTTTCATGTACAGCAATTATCTGCTGAATGTTTTAAAAAAAAAAAAAAAGAAAGAAAAAAGTTGGAGGTAAATATTTTCTCCTTGGCTCATTTAGTCATCAGTGGAAATTAAAATTTGAAATTATGTCAGAAAGAAATGTTTCAGACTGTCAGCCAAGAAACAAAAATTAAAAGGATGGGTAAATTGGCAGCTTAACAACAAGCAAATACCTGGGCCAAAATACAGTCTGTCTTCTTTTGGTTGTTGTTTTATGTCATTCTGGCACTGTAACCTGGCTGAACTTCTCCCCTTTTACAGCTATAGTACAATGGAGCTCAGACTGTATGGAGTAAAAAATGATAAAAATTTGGTATCTTCCACAAAATCATTTACCCCAGCAGTGTCATAATTCAGATCCTCAACATAGCCCACTTCACTGCGTAGCGAGAAGGGCATGTGCTTGAATTGCAAGACAATTGAATCAGACCCTGAGTGGAAATACTTGAAATTCAAATAGCTTCGGTTGCCTAATTTGATCTAATCTCATAAAGTAGGCACATGGCAGCACCCGGGGATATTGCAGCCTCTGCTTTCGATGCCAGCCCTGCCTCCACTGTGTTCTGGGGCTGCCGCGATGGCTCCTGCCGCCTGCCTCACTGCCTCCTCGCTTTTTCTTCACACCAGATGCCTCTCCCTACACTCTCCGCAGCCGTGGCTTTTGTTTTAAATGCTTCTCCTTATTCCCTTTTCACTTCCCCTTTTGTGGTGCCAGTTGCTGCTGCCCATATGTTAATTGTATGTTCTCAGTGAACAGGTTGGTTTCTGTTGCTTGTCGGGATCCTTCACTGAATATTCATTTTGGTGTATAAACGCTACAAAAGCAGAAAGGGAGAACATTTGTGAACAGCTGTTGCCAGATATCTGGTCAGCTAAGAAACAGAAGACACTGTTATTCCCAGAGAGCCTATTTAAATTCAACATCGCAAGCTTTTATGATATTTGCTCTGAAAGCAAAATGCATATTTATTTGTTGTTCACATCATGATGGGGAACAGTAAAAGAGTACAAAAAGATCATTTAAGCTTACAAATTATTTATGATGGCTTAAACCATTATAGGAAATGCATTATAGCAAAACGCATGCTTCCTTTTTCCGAACCGCTGTTTGCCACATCAGAAACATCCACAGATTGTCTTCTGAGAAGTTTCTTAAAATGTATCAGTCAGTGCCTGCTCTGTGAGAGCCCTCTGTTCTGGCTCTCCGCGGTGACCAGTTGGGGCTGCTCAGGTCACTGCCCCCTCTGGACATTTAACTGGTTGGATCTGGCAATCATCGAACACCACTGAGCGGCCTGCCGAGCATTTTCAGGGCTGTCATCTGAGAATCCTATTTCAAATGACCCATCACATGGGCTTGTGCTGTGTGTGTGGCCGCTTTGCATTGCTAGAGAACAGCTCCAGTTAGACAATTAACTGAGGAGGAGGAGTATGGCTTGAGAATCTTCTGAATGGGAAGAAATTAAAGCAGTTTTAGCCAAGGGGATATTAAGCCTCAGGAAGCAGCTTGCATTTATGAATTATTTTGTGTTGGACTTGTATGTATGCTAAATACCTCTTGCAGTCTGTGAAGTGAGTTACTAATGTTTGTGCTTGCAGGCATAAAATTGTGTTTCAATGCCTAATGTCAAATAATAAATTTAAGAATAGATATCAGGAGTGCTGGCCTTGGATTATCTTCTTGTATCTTCAACCTGTGCTCTCTAGGCTTTCATGCAAAAGAGTCCAACTGTTCCTAGTTTCTTCCTGGGTAAAGGTGAGAGAAATAACAAAAGATCTTTTTATTACAGCATAACTGTGAAAATTCTCTCACTTCTTTTCAGATTGGGAAGAGGAACAAGTCAGCAGTCCAAATATCTTACGGCTTATTTATCAAGGGAGGTTTCTTCATGGCAATGTCACACTAGGAGGTATGAAAATAATTTTCATCCATATTATAACCAGGCAAAGGGTATATTTATTTACAGTGCCGTAAATACTACTTTACTGTTCAAGATCACAGAATGGCTTGCTATATGCTATTTTTCCTCTTCATAGAGTGGCATTGTACCTTACTGTGTATTTTTCCATCTCATTACCACTAGTTGTTAAACTTTGGGAGGTACCACCTGGTCAGTCAAGCCTCCTCCTGCATAAAGAAACAGTAGTACTGCTTTTATTGGTTGTCTCTCTAAATGGAATACTTTGTTCTACCCGTCTTCTGCTGTGCTCGCAGGGTAGGCTTCTTTGTAAATGCCTGAAGTATTTTAAAATGTTTGATAAAGATTATAATTGGTTAAACAAGACTTTAAATCGTAGTGCAATGGAGGAAGATATGCTCGGAATGAGAATGAGGGGAAGCTTTCTCGCTGTCCAGTGCTCTCCCAGGGATACAATTGCATAGTTATGCGAAAACAAAAGTAAATGGCTTCGCTTCATATGCTAAGGAAATTCGATTCAACTGTGCCCCCTTGTGGCAAGTGTTTTCCCACAGATTGATGGGTATCTTTGATAGAAATGTGGCACCAATTTGTCACAATAGTCCTTCTTTTGTAGATAACAGTTGCATGTGTGAATATCAATTATATCAATGACTAAACAAACTGAGACTCTCTTCTCTGTGCCAGTTTAAAATTAACATAATACTCGTATTTTCTCTGTATGTTCAGATTGTTCGGACATTTGGTACTTTAGTACAATACAGAGAGTGGAATATAATACAAAATCACTAATTAAATGTTTTTGAAGTTAAGATGAACCTGAAAAGAACATTGCTGGAGTTCTTACGGTGGCCTTCCCATGAAGAAGTGACTGGGATGATACAGCCATTGATTTGTTTTCTACCATTACCAGTGTTGGCTACTGATGTACTTTAAAAATAGATTTACTCTCCATATAAATCAATTTTTAATGCTGCTATATATACAAAAAAAAGATCACTGTCAAATCAGCTGGGACAACTCTGAAATTTTTATTCAGTCTTTAATTTGTACGTTTACCAGGTGTCAGTGAGTGCAGCTAATAGCAGTTAGAGTAGGGCTGAAAGATAAATGTTAAGGCTTTGGTCATCTTTGCAGTCACAGAGTGGTAGGGGCTGGAAGGGACCTATAGAGATCATCTAGTCCAACCCCCCTGCCAGAACAGGTTCACCGAGAGCAGATTTTGAAACCCTCCAGAGAAGGAGACTCCACAACCTCTCTGGGCAGCCTGTGCCAGTGCTCCATCACCCTCACAGGAAGGAAGTTCCCCATGTTCAGATGGAATCTCCTGTGTTCTAGATTATGCTTGTTGCCCCTTGTCCTGTCACTGAGCACCCCTGAAAAGAGTCTGGCTCCATCCTCTTGACCCCTGCCCTTTAGATGTTTATAAGTATTGATAAAATCCCCTCTCAGTCTTCTCTTCTTCAGGCTAAACAGACTCAAGTCTTTCAGCCTTTCCTTGTAAGTGAGATGCTGCAGTCCCCTCATCATCTTTATAGCCCTCTGCTGAAATGTCTCCAGTAGTTCCTTGCTTTGGCAGGGGGGTTGGACTAGAGGATCTCCAGAGGTCCCTTCCAACCGCTACCACTCTGTGATCTTGTGATGTTTATCTGAATCCAAAACAACTCTGAATATATTTTTTAATATATTAAATATATATTGTTTAAGAAGTTAAGCTGAAAAATAATAGCTGCGTGCTGTTGACTCTTGCATTAACTCAGGTCTATGGATTTTGAACACTGACTTGGATTCAGGGCATTTTAGTTCCTTCTTAATCATCCATGCGTTGCAATTTAATTATCATGATTTTACCCTAGGGATCTTACATATATATTAGTGTTTTTTAAAGACCTTTTTGTTGCTGTATTGTTTTAAGGAAAAGAATCCCTAGAACATTGGCTTGATTCAGTACTAATGAAGTTATCTGGAGTAAGATTATACAGCTGAAAAGGGAACAGCTATTTGTGAAGAAGCCTGAAAAGATTTTACTGCTTTAGTTTATGGTGTTCGTTAAATGTAACCCTAAGTGAACTAGTTATCTTTAAAAGGGGGAGGGGAGGAATTCCTTGCTAAATACAGTATTTAGTATTGTACACTGTTATAATACGTTCCATTAAGCTTTTCTATCTGCAGCTCTCTGTAACTGAGTTATAGCACTTAATGTTTTATTTGCTTTAGGTAATTGGGAAATACTGACTGGAATTTGGACCTACTGTGTACTGAAAGTCACTGTATCAACTAGTGAAACAAAAGTTTCCAAGGAAACAGTTTCATGGTTTCTTTTTTAACAGGAGTTCATTTTCGTTCACATTCAAAGGTGAAATTGTAATGTTCTAGTTGTATCCTCACGTCTTTACGTAGCGTCTTATGAATTTAAGACTCCTTTAAATTAAGAAGCATCAAAAAATGACAAACTGATAGGGAAAAAATGTCTTGAGTACAAAATTTTATTTAAAATAAGCAATCTCTTTTGCCAGCTTCTCTGAATGGACTGGCACTGCAAGAACAGTAGAGCTAATGGTGTTGGAAGTAGTAAAGAAAAACAGCCCCCTGTGTAGAGCTTGCCCCGTATTGTGGTTTAGTGTCTGCTGGCAGCTAAACACCACGCAGCCGCTTGTCCACCACTTCCCCCCACACACTCCTGTTGGATAGGAGGGAAAATTGGGAGGAAAAAAAGTGATGAGGTGCCTGTGGGTTGCGATAAGGACAATTTAATAAGACAACACAAAGAGAGAAGAAAACCAGAGGACTGATGACAGCACTAACGAAATGATCAACAAAGTGAGTGACGGGCTCTGCCTGTGCCCGAGTCGCCACTTTCCCTGCTCTGGCCACCCTGAAGCTACACGCTGAAGCAAGTTCAAAACAGACAGGCCCTCCCTGGGGGCCAGCCCTCCCCTTATAAAGGGGACTCAGTATGGTATCAAACATGCCATTGGCTGGTTCAGCCTTGTGGTATGCATTGGACTTATCTGTCCTCCCATATCGCACACTAGGTGCACCCAGACCCTTGAGTGAAAGCAATCCTATGGATGGGTTTGCTTGTGCCTGAAGCAGGGCAGACCCAGACCATCTTCCTTAATATTTTCTTCATATGCACTATAGGGGTCTCGTCCTACAACATGTGGGAGTTTTGACTGGGCAGGGTCAGCTCGATTGGTAGGTCCTATTGTGTTAACTAACCAGATGGCCTTTGCTAAATGTGTGTGCCAGTGTCTGAAGGTCCCGCCCCATCATAGCTTTCAGGGTAGTTTTTAATAGTCCTTTGTAGCATTCAGTTTTCCCAGAGGCTGGTACATGATAGAGGATCTGGTAGACCCACTTGATGTCGTACTCCTCAGCCCAGGTGTCTATGAGGCTGTTTTAGTAGTGAATCCGGTTGTCTGATTTGATTCTTTCTGTGTTGCCATGTCCTCTCAAGACTTGGTTTTCAAGGCCCCGGATGTTGTTCTGGGCAGTGGCGTGGGGCACTGGATACGTCTCCAGCCATCCAGTGGTTGCTTCCATGACTGTGAGCATATGGCGCTTACCCTGGCAGGTTTGTGAGAGTGNCAGCCATCCAGTGGTTGCTTCCATGACTGTGAGCATATGGCGCTTACCCTGGCAGGTTTGTGAGAGTGTGATGTAGTCAATCTGCCAGGTCTCTCTGCATTTATTTTTCAGAGGCTTTAATATCTTGGCTTACTTGATTGCAGCATACTTCACATTCGTGAATGACCTGTACAATACTGTTGATGACCAAGTCCACCCCTCAGTCTTGGGCCCATCTATATGTCACATCTCTTTCTTGATGACTTGAGGTGTCATTGCCCCACCAGACTATAAATAATTCACCCTTATGCTGCCAGTCCAAATCCACGTGAGCCACTCTGATCTTGGCAGCCTGATCCACCCACTGATTGTTCTGATGTTCTTCAGTGACCTGACTCTTCGGTACATAGGCATCCACATGGCAGGCCTTCACAACTAGGTTTTCTACCCAAGAAACAATATCTGGCCATAATCCAGCAGCCCAGACAAGTTTATCTCTGCGCTTCCAGTTATTTCGTCTCCATTGCTGCAACAACTGCCACAGGGCGTTTGCCATCATCCGTGAGTCAGTACAGAGGTAGAGCATTGACCACTTTTCCCACTCAGCAATATCTAGAGCCAGCTGGATGACTTTCACCCCTGCAAATTGACTGGATTCACCATGTCCTTCAGCACTTCAGTGACTCATCCTGGTGGACTCCACCCAGCAACTTTTCACCATCAGTGTTTTCCCACAATGCGACAGGACCTATCAGTGATCAGGGCATATTGCTTCTCATCATCTGGCAGTTCGTTATATGGTAGACCCTCTTTGGCACATGTCGCTTCCTCCTCTGGTGACATCCCAAAATCTTTGCCCTCTGGCCAGTTAGTAATCACTTCCAAGATTCCTGAGCAGCTGGGGCTTCCTATTTGAGCCCATTGTGTTATCCGTGCAACCCACTTACTTCACAAGGCATCAGTTGCATGGTGCGTAGAGGAGACCCTCCCTTTGAACATCCAGCTGAGCACCAGCAGCCAGGCTGCCAGGAGGAGCTGTGCTTCACTATTGATCACTTCTGAGGCAGCTCAAACTCCGTCACATGCTGCAAAGATCTCTTTTTCAGTTGGAGTGTATTTGGGCCTTGGATCCTTTGTCACCCAGAAATACAGGTGGGTTTGGCCCCTCTAGAGGAGGACAACATTAAGGTGCACTGTGCACTGGTGTCTACTAAAGCTTTGTACTGCTACAGGTCTGATGTGCCAGGCCATCAGATCCACACAGTCCAAGAAACCTGGTTGTCCCTTTCATCCACCTAGTTGTGGAGGCAGGGTGCCTCTAATCCTGATAGGAATCACTAACTTCGTGAGAAAATGACTTAAAGGTCCCCTCAAGAGGATTGGAAGCAAGCTCAACCCTTCTGCTCTGTCCAAACTACCCGCCCCATTATCCTAGCATTGGAGCAGATGGGTGACAATGTGCTTGCCTGGATGACGACTGAAGTCCTTCCAGATATCTCACAGCTCACTCAGGGACAGGGATTGGGTGAACACCTCTGGCTCTTCTTCCTATTCTCATGATGACCCTGATTCATCATCATCCCTTGCAAAGCAATCTGATTTTTTGGTATATTTCTTTTTCTATATTGGAGAGACTGATAGTGACAGGAGTTGGTTCTCTGCTTCAGCTGGAGCACCTGCTGCCAGGGTTCAAGTTGCCACAGTGCTTGTCACAAGGGTTGGAGTAGTTGTAGTGCCTGCTGGTTTGTTTTTGGGTCCAGCGACCTACTCTTTCCCTTGAGGGTACTGAATAGTGTTGAAGACAACTCAAACGGCATGGGCTAGGCCCCAGGACATTGCAGTGATTTGAGTCTCTCTGGAATTGCCAGGCTGACAGCATACTTTTTCCAAGTATTTTACTAGCTTATCAGGGTTCTGCACTTGTTCAGGGGTGAAATTCCAAAATGCTGGAGGTGTCCACTGGCCTAGGCATTTGCCAATACTCTCCCCAACACCCAGCCACTCATAACGATCCAGCCTTGGGGCAAATCTCTGGATGGTATGGCTGAAAAAGAATTTGTTTGACTCTATACAAGACCTGTGGCACATCCAGGAGACACAGCAACAAGAACATGCTGGTCTGGACATCCCAAGAATACTCAATTCTCAAAAGCTAAGAGAGTCTTCTCCGCTGTCTTGCCAATAGATTGCATGAGATCATGGGCCAGCTTAACATCGTGATCAGGGGTATCATCGCATCATAGGGTGACAATATCCAGTATAGCAACATGACATTCCTAACCTGTCTCCCCGAGATGATAAACAGCACCATGGGGAACACGTAGTACATGTAAGGGTTTGTGTAACACCAGTGTGAGCAAATGGACTAACATTGTTAACATGCACTGTTTAACCAATATAAAAAATGTGTATGTTGTAAAGACAAATCTGACCAGAACGTGTTATCTCAACCCTTTGTGCCCCACATTGAGTGCCAAAAAAGACTGTTGTGGTTTAGCCTCTGCCAGCAGCTCAACACCACACAGCTGCTCACCCACCACTTCCTTCCACACACCCTCCTTCCTGCCTCCTGTGGGATGGGAAGGAAAATCAGCAGGGTGAGAAAAAAAAAAAAGGTGAGACCCCAGGGGTTGAGATAAGGACAGTTTAATAGAACACCACAAAGAAAGAAGAAAACCACCGTACTGGTGACAGCACTAGTGAAATGATTGACAAAGTGAGTGATGGGCTCTACCTGTGCCCGAGATGCCACTTTCCCTGTTCTGGCCGCCCTGAAGCTACATGCTGAAGAAAGTTGAAAACAGGCACACCTGCCCTGGGCCAACTCTCCCTGCCCCCTGCACTCTTCATATAGGAGGCATGATGTCAGTATGGTATGGAATAGCCCATTGCCTGGTTGGGTTGTTTATCTCTGCTGTGGCCCTTCCCAACTGCTTGAGCCAGCAGCTGCCAGGGATACTTAACCTGAACCAAACCCAGGACTTGCTGCTACCCTTGCCTTGAGCCACACTGTTTTCTGTGTGAAGGGCTGGGGGTTAGTGAGCAAGGCAGAGTCTGTTGGTCAGCTTGCAACAGGAAATTTCATCCTTTAGCTATGTTTTGTTTTTATCTGCAGCTTGCATTTGAAACAATTTCAACTAGGAAATTAATATATAGCAGGAAAGGGAAGCCAACTCACTCTGTGGGTGGCATACAGCTATCAAAAGAGGGGATGAAAAGTAAATTCTGACAATAGAAAATCTGGAATAAAAGTGGAATTAAACAGATGGGAAAGGAATTAAATAGAAGTTTAGTTTAAGTGAAAGGGGTGAGAGAGTGAAGGCAAGAGAGAGAAAGGGTTACTGGGCAGAGGTTACAGTGCTCAGGTTCTGTCATGGTGTTCCAAGAAAGGAGCTGGAAATCGCTACAAAGAACTCGTGTAAAGTATGCAAACTACTAGCTGAAATTAGTTAATTGAAATATGAGCATACTTTTACTTGATTACTGTAAATAATGACTCTCCACAGCTCCCTCATCAAGTCTCCTCAAGTGTCTTGGTATTATGAAGGATGTCCCTAATGTGATTAGTTTGTAATATTTTGCTCTTTCTGTAATGGCTTCTTAAGAGATTGTCGTGAAGACAGCCCTTTTCCGTTGAGTTTAACAGACTGCTAACGTGCTCTTTGCAGAGTTTTCAGTTGCATCACAGAATCAAGTACCCAAAAATACTTCATTCTTGACAGACTTTAAGCTATCAATAGCTTCTAGTCGCAGGCACAGGCAGTGCTTC
The DNA here is from genome assembly GCA_013389965.1 of Todus mexicanus. Lineage (NCBI taxonomy): Eukaryota > Metazoa > Chordata > Aves > Coraciiformes > Todidae > Todus > Todus mexicanus. The sequence goes on from WEIS01089971.1 coordinate 17,923, forward strand.
AAGTAAACCACGCAACTGATTTAGTAAACTACGCAACAGACTTTCTATAGAGCTTTTCCCAACATGCAGCTACTTGAAAGAAGCCTGTGGAGCTACGTATCCCCTCATATGCTTACACTTGTGTCTTAATCATGACTTGCATTTAACAGGATTTAATAGCAATGATTTAATAGCAATGTTGGAGTTAGGCTTGTATTGAATATGTTTGCTTACCAAATACTGGGTTTGTTTATTTGAATTTTGAATCTATGCTGTAGCGATTAAAATAGAGAGACATTTTTCTCTTCAGTTGCCTTCAAGTTTATTGGACATTCATTATTCATTTACTCACTTAAAATGCCTTGGTGCACTGTATGTGAAAATAGAAGATGTGAATTGAATTTGCAAGGACAAATTCTACTCAAGTCAGAATGGTTTGTGTATTTAGGCTTAAATTCTTGTTACATTTATCAGTTTTTTCTTCTGTAAGGGTGAAAGGACAAAACTTAGAGCACCTTTAGCTTGCGTTTCTCAGAAAAGTAATAAGGGAAGGTGTTTAATCTTAGGAGTTGGAGGGAAGAAACAAAACTAAATTATATAAAGAACTTCTAAAAAATATCTTCCCTCCCCGCCAATAATTGGAAGAAGTCAAAGTTCACAATACTGAATCTGGCAATAAGAATCTGTTACCTATAAAGAACAACAGAGAATCTTTTCATTTCAAGGAAGCTAGAAGTTTTGATAAATATTATGCTCCAGTGCTGGAACCATAAATACACCAAGCACTGTGTTGGTGTATTTCAATGAGAATGTGAAAATTATCATTTTAGTTTCAGAAACAAGCAAAATGAGTTATGGAAAGCCTAAATTTTGTTATTTTGTCTTATTAAAGCTCACAGAGGCAGCATTGTGAGAACTGCATTAACTGATTTTAAGTGGTTTAAATCTGGTATTTTTCACATACAGCTGATACTACAGATTAATATTAAAATGCAAGATGCAGATGTGTTGTATTTCATAAAATCTATCTCATGGATCAAAGCATTTTTTAGGAAGATCTGTTTTACAGTAGTGGCTCAGTGGTTTTGATGCCTTAGGAGTAATAATTTACTGGCTGAATTAGCCACTTTTTTGCATCCTTATCAACGAAGAGCGCCTAGTACCTGAATCATGGCGTGAATGCCCATTTCTACTTTTACTCAAAACAGGAAGGCTAAGTTTCCTGACAGGAGTATCATGTCTCGAAGAATACAATGTTTTAAGTTATTAGTTATTTTTATCAGGCCCCAAGACCCTGATCTACGGAACTTTATCGAGAAATGCCTTTATAAATCTATTTTGTAAGCAGTTCAAACCTAACCATATGAACCTTTGAACAGATGCTAATCCAATTATAGTTAGTTTCAGACTGCTGTAATGTATTAATAAATCTCCCTTTCTTCTTTTGCAGCATTAAAACTGCCTTTTGGCAAAACAACAGTGATGCATTTGGTGGCCAGAGAGACGTTGCCAGAGCCAAACTCTCAAGGTACGCTGCACTCTAGAGGTCTTTTCATATTGTTTATAGAAAATGAAGAAATCAACTTTCTGGTTTAGCATTTTTGTAGAAGGCAGACATTTACTCAGACCTTAGAAGCTTTTGGTTTTATTGTTTAAAAATAATCCTGATTTACTTTCCAGTTATGTGTGTATGTGTATAATAATAAACTTTTTTACTAAAAATAATAAAAACCATACTTGTATCAAGTGTACTCACGTGCAAAACAACCTCATTGCTTTTGAAATGGCATATAAGTAAAACTTTCTTTTCGCTCCACAGGTCAAAGGAACCGTGAAAAAACTGGAGAAAGCAATTGCTGTGTAATCCTGTAAACCCTGTTAGCTTTACCTGCTAAGTGTGATGTAATATAGTCTTTGTCTTTCATGCTGCTGGAATAGAGGAGGCCCTACCTTGCTTCAGACACCCGTAGGAAGAGCCTGTCTGTAAATCCATGGAACTGAAATATTACACGAACACTGTCTCATTAGTGTTTGTTTGTTTGGGTTTTTTTTGAAAAAAGAAAGATATATGAACACTTTCATTGTTTTGTTTTTTGTTTTATTTTTTTTTTAATTCCTGCTCTTGTTCATTGAATAATCTTACAGTACATCAGTTCCTGAAAGAATTCAATCGCCAGAAAAGTTAATGAGTTCTTTTCCATAGCAGGAATCATTTTGCTACCACAAAAATCTCCATTA
>WEIS01089977.1:0-18128 GCA_013389965.1 Todus mexicanus
GCACTGACTGGTAACCCTGACAGCACAAGGGGAGCTAGGTTACTGTAGCAAGTTAGGCTTGGACTCTCACACAGCTACTCTACAGCCTTGACCAAAGGCTTGGAGTAGCAGCGGCTGCCTTCACTCTGGGGTCTGGCCTGACTGCGTGCTAAAAAGGTGCAGCCAAGCCAGGAGACCACAGCAGTTTGCCTCTCTGGTGTATGGGGGACAGACATCCAGATTCCTTTCCCTTCCCTGGAGGCTGTGGCCACAATGGTTCCCTTGTACCCACAACTCTTTGCAACTGTTTACCAGGATTTGCCCGTCCTTGGAAACACAAGTTATTTCAAACAGTAGGGCCCAAACTCCACCTGCTCCTGAAAGCCCAAACTCACCAAGCTGTGATTAAAAATATCCAGAGGTGCATTTGTGGACTATATGGCCCAGCAGGTCTTTCACATCTAGAAAACCGAAATATTTTCTGTAGTTTAACAAGTTATTGAAAGGTCAACCCAGAAAGTATCTGGTAATAAAAGTGTTCAGACATTTCTATTTCATCTCCTCTAGTGAGCGTAGCGTAGCTCAGTTGGTGGAGACTTACCTCAGGCTATAGCTCACCCCACAAGGGCTCGTTCTTGGCTCACTCTTGTTATTTATGTAGCACACTGCACAGCATCAGCTTAGGTGGTTTAGAAATACAAATGTAAAAAAATACCCAATCCTCTTTAGATGTGAGAGGGAAGAGCACATCCCATACTTTCTAGCATTCAAGCAATAGATGAAGAACTCTCCATCAGCCATGCTTTACAGCTGAAATGAGCAGACTATCCATAGGGGAAGGGAAATCACCTTACTTTGTAGCTTAGCATCACACAGAGACAAGAGGCAAAACATTCTAAAAACCGCCTGCTCTATATGCCCATCACGGTCCCATCCCCAAACACCCACAGAGCTGCTGGTGGTGACACTATCATCTCTGAATAGACATAGCCAGTCATAGCATCCTTCCACCGCATCTGCCATCAGTACAACATATTAATTCATGCCAGGAAGTGACACTTACCTGGGAAAAAAAGATAAAACAGGACTCCTCTAACACAGAGCTAGCAGCTGAGTCATACAAGAGCTCCACACATTCAAGGAACCAGGTTTCCTGTCCCACTTGCTTTTATTCTGCTCCCCTCCCCAGTCCTGCTGCTTTTGAAGATGCTGGCACCTGAATCCAATGTAGCTGGTTACCTGCAAAAGATGAGGAGCATCTGATTCCTCACCAGAACAGGCCCTTGGCCTCCAAAGAGTTACAAAGGCACACACCACCTGTGAAATCCTAATCCTTTCACTAAATAATCCAGATTTCTTTTAAATTGGTCTTTTTTTTTTTTTTTTCCTTAATTTAGATCCTCCTCTCTTCTGTGAGGAAAAGAGGAAAGGTACTGCATTCTGCACCTTGAATGCTGTCCACAGCAGAGGTTGTGGTGGCCGTTCCAAATACCAGCACATTTAAAAATCTGCCCACATCAGGGGAAGAAGCTGTGGGGAAAATACCACAGCCCAGCAAAAGCTGGAAGAGGTCAGTAAAAGGACACCAAACGGTTCCCAGGGGTGTCAAGCCAAGCCCCCAACAACTCAGAGGTAGAAGGGTTCCCTTTCCTGGCAAACCCACAGAGTGAGCACAGCTCAGAGTCTCACCAACCCCCAACAAGATTAGTGGCACAAGCGGTACTGCGGGACTGGGCCAATGATCTCCAACAGAATAAATGTAGTGGTTTCTGATGCTTTTCCAAGGCAGTGTTTGTTGGGAAACATCAAAGCCAGTGGAATAGTAGGTGTCCCAAAATGTCTTAATTCAGAGAATTAGTGTTAACTGAGTCTGATTAGCTCCATTTATCTCTAATTAATTACCTTTACCTAATTAGACACCCTGTTTCCAGTAGACATGGAGTCAAGTAGACTAGATTATTAGTGTAGTCATTGTGCCTTTACAAAATCCTGAAATTAATGAAACGTGCAAAAGAATCCGTGGCTTTAATTGCACAGGTGTTGCCTTATGGCAAAGCTTTATCATCTGATTACACCAAGGGATTATTAGTGACTTTTTATATAGAGGATGAGCCTGTGAAATGTACCTTAGCAACAGCTCATTAGTTTAGGGTTATTACTGTATTATTTATTACATTCAGCTTTCCCCATTATCTAGATTGATTCATGGACCTATATTTTCCTCCCCTCTGTGCAGGAAATAAATAAATAAGTGAAGGTTGGCTATTGCCGTCCAGCTGTAATATGAGGGGAAGGCAGAGCGTATTCTCCAGCTACCAATATCCACCCTTTAAAATAAAGCTTTAAAGTTGATTTAAATAAAATTCTTTTTTTTACCCTCCCTCAGCAAAGTAATCAATTCAAGCTTCTGTCAAACTGGAATGCTTTCTACATGCCATCCAAACAGTTTGGGCCATCTTAAATCTTTTCAGATAAATAAAAATACATTACTGGATTGAAGAATGAAGCACAATATATTTACATTCAAAAATTTTTTTTCTGCTATAACTCATCCTTTATGAAATCTATCAGAAATAATTTATTTTTATATTTCTTTTACCTGTTTGGTTGTTGGCTACTTCTTCAGGTTTGGAGAGGTTTGCCAGGTTGCTGGGTAGAAAAACTGCCTGAATAATAGAACCAAGACAAACAAAGCAAAGCAGCAACCTCTGTGTTGAGAACCACTTTCCCCACAGAGAAGCTGCTTGTAGTCAAGGTTGTGAAGGCTTGGCCTTGCCTTCCTGCATCCTCCTCGGTGACATTCCACCGGATTTGCTAAGTATCACTGGCACAAGAGCCCCAGTGCTGCCCCAAGCAGAAGCGGCTTCACTGACCAACCAGTAATTCCTAAGTGGCCAGGAAACAAAATGATGAGGAACTGTTTTCCAAAATGATTGTCCTCCTCTTACTAGAATACCAGATTCTTTGAGTTATTACGTAAAACATTGCTGTCCGCTTACTGCTGCTAGATTTGTAGAAGTGGAGAAATAATTGGTAACAGTTATTATGTAGGGTATGACAGTTAATTTGAGCAGCAGTAATGACTATCTAATGACAAACATGACTAGGTAGACTCTCATATCTGCACTACAGAAAATGGGAATTTTCATCTCAAACCCATGGCTCTACCAGACAGATTTGCTGTATGATTTTGTAGTGTGTTCATCTGGTTTCATGTGGCACACGTATAAGTGGTGTCATACCACAATAAAGGCACTGATGATGCCTTAGGGCTACTCTGCCAAACAGAGATGACTTGCAGGGACAGAATCCAGCCATATAAAATGAACGTGACACCCACCTGCTACAGATCATTTGGGATTGTAGCACTTCCAAGACTCCTTGCTCAAAACCATAGGTTGCTATGGTTTCTATATGGATCAAAACTTGCTCTTGCTGTAAGACCCTCATATCGGACCTCCAAGCACACACGCACAAACCACAGGAGCCAATCAGCCTCTGATCCACCAAAGGTGTGATACCAGCAAATGTGCAAGCCACCTTCCCAAAGGACACCTTCATTTTGTCAGTCTAAATCTTTTCTTTAGTGTTGTGTCCCAGCAAAGGCCCTGCCCTGATGGGCTTCAAGAAACTCCATCCCTTTCTCCCTCCCTAGTGCCTCACAACAAGACATAAAGGATCTCTCACCCTCTGTGCCTGGGGACTTAGATCCAGCTGCCCTCCTTCAAGCAGGCAGCATTGGACCATAAAACGCATCTGCATCTATCTGCTTGCCCACTCTGAAATCCCATGGATCAGCACTTACCTGGAGAGTGGGAGGTACAGGGTCGACCCCTTTCTTTAAAACTCCAGCAGTATGGACGATGAAAGTGGTGCAGCGGGGAAGAGTCTTCCCCTCCTCAATCACCCATGCTGCCAGGCAGCAAGTTATCCAAGAGCTGATAGGTAGGAAAACACAAACACAAGAGAACAGAAGATCCAACATTGTCAAGGACCTTTGATAACATTAGACAGTATTGGAGACAACACTGGAGGAGTGCTGAGAGCCCCAGATCCTCTTACACATGCTCTCAGCATCCTAAGTGCTAACTAGTTGGACAAGTCATGGGGTCAAAGCTCACTCTTGTGCTTGCAGTCTACTGTGTCCACACTCTGTACCTCAGAAATATTAACTGGCTATGGAAAAAAAAAAAAAATGTCCTTGTGAGTTATTTGTATGGGCTTTGAAGTAGGATCCCCACTCGCATTTACATTTTGACTTGTGATCAGGTCAGATCTTTCCTCAGAGCTCTCTGTTGGCTTCCCATTGAATACAGAGTCAGATTCATGAACGTTGTCTACGCTTTCAGCCCAGCCATGGAGCCGTGCCCAGGGTATATCAGCGGTGCTGGGAAAAAGCTGTCATTCAGAGCTCTATTCCTCACACTGGTTTGAAGCACACCTGTGCAGAAAACAGCACTTTCTTAGGAATCTGTCTGAAATACATGGAAGAAATGCCCATGAGATGGAGGATTCACTCTCTCTCTCTCCACTTTCTACTCAAAGAACTCTGACCTCACCTTCAATAATGAAAACAAGCAGCACAGTAGACAGGAATGAAAAATATTAAATATTTATTTAAAGGACATAAACAAACAGTTTCTCCAGTGGGACGGAGAATTACATGAGAGAGATGCTGGTCACATCACTTAATAGGAGGCAGCCTAGCAACCTGCAGGAGAAGTGGGGCTCTGCCTTGTGAGGCAAGGTGAGAACCAGGCCACCTCACATGTGCGCATACCCACAGCCCAGTAAGAACCTCTTCTAGAAAGTGAAGAAGCAGCCAAGAGCAGACCCCAAAGTAAACACTGCTGCTTCGTCTCTGTGATCTGTTTTCCCTTTCATAAGTCTCGAGTGCTTCCCAGAAGCAGGTGAGTATCACACACATCCCACCAGCTGGGAAATGAGAGCAGGGAGAGAAGGCAACTTACCGAGGTCACCAGGACCTGCAGCAACTCTTCATCCTCCAGCTTGTGCTCCCTTTCGAAAGGCACATGCCTGCCTTTCCCATGAGGTGCCATGTTGAGAGTGACTTGCTCTGCTGCTTTTCCCTTTGTCCCTCGGTGGCAACCACGAGACGGCTGCCAGTCTGCTTGATGAGCAGGCCCTGGCGCACTCCTCCTGCTGCTGGCACCAGCCCTTGAAGAGCTGGCTGGCACCAGCTGTTGCAGTGAGCTCGGACAGGCTGTCTCCCATGATCCAATTGCCAACTATTTGGAAGAGCCAGACACTGGGCTGGCAGGTCTAATGGGATCGTGCATCCAAAGTCAGACACTGCTGTCTCCTGCAGGAGCCAGGCTCTGCTCAGGGGATGGACACAAGCTCTAGGTAACCAATACAGCCTTAGCAAATGAAAATAGATGTACAAGCATCAACTAAGATGGTGCCTGTATATTAAGATCAAGGATGGCAGGCAGGGCAGCACAAACTTACAAAACCACTACATGTCTGAAGTGTATCCAGTAACACGAGTCGAGGCAAAGCAGTATCACTGCTGTCCCTAAAGATAGAAGCGAGAATCTCAGATCCAAGCACCCTTCTGAGGCACATGGCTCAGGCCAAAGACTTTGCTAGACCAGGGACTTAATGGTCTTTCCAGCTGCCCCTGGGAAGCCTCACAACGTGCTGGTGAAAGGTTTGTTGTCGTGGTTCAGGTTGAACTGGAGCTTGTACTGTCTACACTTTCTTTGCTGCTAGCTTCAAACTAAGACACCTCTCCTGGACTTCACACCAGCAAAACAGCAGCAGTAAGATCTGTTTGATGTCCACTCCCAGTTAGCAGCAGGGTTGGCCCTTCTCCAAAACTGCAGAGCTGCCCAGACACTTTGTGGCCTACAGCACCTCCAGAAGACACGTAGTTGCTGCACGGCCACTTCCACCATCTCACCCAGCCCCAAAAGCTTTTCCAACCCCACTTTCCAGCTTCCCTTTTCCGACAGTATTTTTCCTTTAACTTTTCTTCCTCACCTCTTTAATCTCCTTGCACACCTGGGCACCAGCCACTCTCAGTGGTGAACAAGCAGACCCGCAGTGCTCGCACCTTCCCCGCAAACACAGGCCCTTTTTTGGGGGTAGCTCCCCTCTCCACCCCTTCGCCTCTCCATTTTTGGGGTAGGCAAAAAAAAAAAGCTGTGGGATGGGGGTGAGTCTCGGGTACCCGGGATGGGGGCCAGCCTGTGGTGGGAGCTGGAGCCGGGCAACCCCGAGGGATGCTCCGGTGGCCCCGCCGTCCTCAGCAGCTCCGTGGGGCGGTGGCTAATTGCCCCCGTAAATCACCATGCAGCACCGCGCTCCGCCGTTTATTTTTCTGACAGTAATTTAGTGCTTGCTCTTTTCCACACTTGTCACCGCGTGTTTTTCCTCACATTAGAAGCCTGTGGAAAAAGGACAGTAATTAACGGTGCAATACATCCTAGCGGAGGCTCTTTCATCACACTGTGATAATTGCCCCCCGTGTCTGTCAGGGCGGCCGCCGCCCCCCCCCGGCGCCTCCGCGCCGGCCCATTTGTCACTCCGCGGTCGCGGACTCCCGGCTCCGCACCCGCGCAACGCTTTGGGGAGGGGCAGAACTGCCACCCCCGGGGGAATGGCCCACGGGCCGCCTTTGCGGTTTTTACTGGGGTTGAGGTTTCGTTTGGGGAAACGGTATTTGAGAGCTGGAGGGGGGGTCCTGCCGGGCAGCCCACCCCCCGGAGCTGCCGCTGCAGAGGGGCTCAGCCGGATTTTGACGAGACTTCAGGTTTTCCTGCGTGTCCCTGGCCGCCCCCCCAGCCTTCACTCAGCCGCCATCCCCCTCTCTCCCCTTGCTCTGCCGCTGGGCTCTAATTCCTTTCTTCCACTGTCACAGAGAGAGGCTAATGGGATGCGTGGTCAAGATTTTTGGGATCCATCAATGCCTCCGCTAGACATTAGCATGGAGCCCATGCATCAGCTGCCAGAGCTGTCAGCAGCCCTCTCTCTTCTCCGGTCTTCATTAGGTGCTCCTTCTCTCCAGCTCCTGCTCACCGGCAGCCCGGGCGCCGCCGAGCCGCCCCGTCCAGTCCCTCCCAGTCCATTCCCGTCCATTCCCATCCCGTCCAGTCCAGTCCCGTCGGGCCCGCACCCCGCCTCACTTTACCAAAATAAACACAATCCCCGCTGTTTCTTAACACGGCTCTCTCCGGAGAAGGCGGCGTCTTTATACAAAGGCTTTTCAGTGGGAATTAGTCTATTAAAAACTATTAACATAATTAGGAATCTCCTGCCCTTGTAAGTACAGAGACCCGAGCTTTGATTATTCATGTCCCAGTCATTGTTATCGGGGGCTCTTCATCTCATTTACACTGCCTGACCCTCCTGGCTCAGGGGGAGCCGCTTCTCTGGGCTTATGAGAGCCGCTTGTTTCTTTTTTTTTCCTTTTTTTTTTNCCTAGAAGCAAACATATTCCACAAACAAACACGATGATCCATGTTCTAAATAAAGCGGGGATGGCTCTGTAATACCTGCTTTATGCCTCGCTCTCTCTCCTCCTGATTTATCTTTTTAATGCGCGCAATAAATATCTGGGAGAAATTTAGCGAGCTTCCCCTCACTCACTCACTCACACACACACACACCCCGCACACACGCACCCCTCCCTCCTCTCCTTCTCCCCCTCTCCCTTTTTAAGGCAGCAGTTCATCTTTGAAAGGATTTTCGCACCTTCTAGGGGGGGGGAAGCTACCCGAGTCGCTATCTGCCACTTACTTGACAATTTCTGTCACCAATTAGCAGCTAAATCAACATCAGCAAAAAAAAAAAAAAAAAAAAGAAAAGACACAAACCCACAACACAACACACCACCGAACCACCACACCGCAAAAAGTAAAAGGCTGTGCGTGGAGCCCGGCGGTGAGCGCTGCCTGGCTGTGCCTGTGCTCGGCTCTCCCCAGCTGTCTCTCCCTCTCCACGTTCAGACGAGGGATGTATGTTTTCCCATTGCCCCATTAGGAAAGCATCATATTGTTATCAATTCACCGCAGCCCTCAGCGATAGATCAATGTAGCTCCCCCCTTCGCAGGGAGGGATTGAAGGGCTGGATTGAATTGTCTAGGTGTTTTTTTTTTCCCCTATCAGGAACTTTGTCAGGTAATCTGCTGGCTGCAGCCTGAATTTACAAGCCGCCGACAACAACCTAATGAGGCAGCCAAGCTGTTAGGCGAGCTGCTCGCTCCATGATGAGATGCTAAATGAAAAGCTGGTGCGACACACGCAGTTTGTTATCATTCAATCTGCTTGAAACCGCAAACTGGTCATTATCCAGCCATTATTTTAGTTGATTTACAGTCGCGGTGGATGAAGCAATTGCTGTGGCTTGTTCAGTCCCCTGGCGGGGAGATGGGAACCAGCTTGTAATTTGCATTTACACGATCTGACTGAGCAGCTTATTAGATCTGGATATTTATTTTCCACTTAACCGATGTTTGATTACACTTTAATAAAGTACAAGAAAACTGTCTGGCTGCCTGCGACTGATTGATCCTGCCGGGTGGTTTCTCTGGGATTTTGGGTAATGAAACAAGAGAGACCAGGCGGGATGCGTCTTAAAGCAAGTGACAAAACCAGTTGCCTGGTGCTCACATGCGGTGGCGCTTCCCTCGGAGGGGACCGGCGATGCCGGGGCTGAGCCCTCCCAGGGCCGCCGGTAACGCCGGGCCCCCAGCCTGGGTCAGGATAGGGGGCGGCGGAGGTGAGAGCCCAAAGGGGACAGCCCGACGGGGACAGCCACCCGCAGCCCCCGACGTGTCCCCTCCCTGCTCGGGCCACGCCAGGGCCACCGGCCACGCCGCCCGAAGGGGGCCCCCGGCATGCACAAGGTGTCCCGCAGAGGGAAAAGGAGAGGCTGGGGAAGGGGAGAGGGTCCTGCACCAGCTCCTCATCTTCTGCCCAGTTGCCTTACCTCAGGCCGGCGCAAGCAGCTGGGACGCTGCTCCTCTGAAGCGGCGTTGGCTTCATCCCACTGCGGGGTGAGTGCCAGCAGCATTTACCTGCGACAGAGAGCAGCAACCATTTACTAGGTAAAATACAATCTTTTAAGCCCTAGGCGATCAACAGATGCAATGTACGCCACTTCCACAAACACCCTGAACACACAGCGTCCCAGCCGCCTGCATCCAGGCACCCTCACACCGTGTCTGCCCAAAGGAGAGCAGAGCTCCCCAAGAAGGTACCTTGTCCTTCTCCCTGTGGGTGCTGGCTTGGTTAGAGAGACACACTGGCCCGTGATTTCACAATAAGGCAGGATTAGGCCCTTCGAGCACTGTTGTCAATGGTACATCCCCTTGGCCTACCCAGTTTGAGGTTCTGGGGCTCTCCCTTGCTACGGCCACCAAGCAGGCCTGGCTTCCAGTCAGGATGACTCAGGAGTCCCCAGGCAGCCCAAAGAAGAGCCAGGCCCTCCTCTGTGCTAAGGCCAGGCATGATGCCTGCGTGGAAGCAGAAAGCTGAGGTGGCCACAGCACAGCAATGGCACTTAGGGGCTCCAAAACGTGTGCCTGGGAATTCGGAGTTAATCTAAGCAAGAGCAGCATGTCATGGAAATGAGTCTCGTACCATAATCAGGGGTTAACCAACTCTCAGGACAGGAGCAAAATTGCCATCTCTTGAAATCCTCAGGACCAGAGGCCTTTCTGGAAGGCACATTCTACTCAAATCAAAAATTACCGGCCTTAATGCCTTAGGAACTGGATGAAACTATACGGCCCTGTAGCGCGGGGAGGTCAGGCAGATGATTTAATGGTCTCTTTTGGCCTTAAGAGACATTAACTTGCCCGCTCCCCGCCCGCCAGTACAAGTCATCCCCAGGCCACAGGGGCTCCCTCTCGACCCCGGGGGCCCCCAGCGGGGCGGGCAGTGGTGGGCACTGGCTCTGGGGGCGGCAGGACACCCGCCCTGCTGCGGAGCAAGCGGGATGGCCTGTGCCGCCAGGTGCCTGCCCGCCCCGTCGGGGGACCGGGGCTGGCCGCGGAGTCCTCAGGGCCACCAAGGGGGCTGCACTGCCCAGCTGCTCCCCAGCCAGCTCGCCAGGGCCCCTGAGCCTCCCCTCCTGAGCGACAGCCAGCCAGGGTGCCCCCAAAAACCTCATCCGCACCCCCGGAGGGCCAAGCCTCGGCAGACGAGCCCCCGTTGAGCGGAGAGCGGGAGGTGGGGCTGGGGGTGCCGCTGCTCCAGGGAGCCAGGGCTCTGCCCGTGCCCTCGGTGTACTCCAGCAGTGACCGCTCAGGGCTCGCCCCACCGAAACGCCAGGGCAGTGACTCTCTCCGGGGCTCCGGCCAGTGAAGCTGGCCGCTGAAAGGGATGCCCGCAAGCCGCAGTACCCCCGCCAGCAGAGGGGTGCCAGGGGTGGGGACAAACCCGAGGTACTGCTGCTGCCCCCCCTGCCCTGACACGGTGCTGGGCAGCACTGGCAGCCGCCCCTCTGATTTCCAGCTCTGGCCCTACCTGCGCCGGGCAGCGAAGCAGGGGCTCCCCAAACCCGCCCTTGCCCGTCCCAAGAAGGAGCGTTTACGTTGACAGTGCTGGGAGGGACTGGAGGGACATTTAGAGAGAGACAAGTCCGGATTCCTGAGGACATTTTCTCCTCCAGATGCTTTCTAAATATAGCGCACGGCAATCCACTCCCGAGCACCGCGCCCGCTCTTCCACTTAGGGAAATTCAAAGTCAGGCTGGGGAAAAAAAAAGAGAGAGAGATAAAGACAAGATAATTTTAAGGGGGAAAAAAAAAAAGTTTTGGGTATTTAAAATCCACGTCTGCATTAAGGTCACTCGAACGGCGAGAAGGACCGTCTATTCGTATTTCAAACCAACTGCCTTTTCCACGGGCACAGCGCTTTGAGTCCTGACCCACCGGTAGCCTATTAATACAATTTAATTCTGCGGTTGTTTTTTGTTTAAAGAGTGTTTGGAGCGAACTGTTTCTTTTGTTTACGATCAGACAAACGAGCTCTGGTAATCTTATGTTTTATCTCCCTAACATATGGAAAAGCTATTTATCCCAGCCAATCACAATAAAGTGAAGAAAACCCCATTTTATGGAAAGGTATATATCACAAGTTTGTTCATCATTAAAGATATGATTACCGGTGAAAACCCTCCGAAAGTGGCACATTTATGATTCCAGGAACAGATGGGGACATCCATTTTCCTTGCAAATACTTTTGAAATTGCTCTACTGGTAGCAGTATAAAAATGATATACAGATGCCAGTGCCAACGAAGCCGGGACAAGAGGTCCAGATTTACACAGTAAAAGCTTCACATGCGCTCTGTCAGCTTTGATTGATCTGCCCTATACCTCAGAAACTTGTTGACTGGGAGAGGAAACAGCGCAAATAATTCACGGCAACAAGGCAGATAATTCACCCGGCCGATCGCTCCGCTCCGCTCCTCCGGGCGCTGACAGACGAGGGGCTCCTGCCGCACAAAGAAGCATCATTCTCCAGCCCGAGCAGCGCCCGGTGTCACAGAACCACAGAATAATTAAGGCTGGCAAAGACCTCTTAGATCATCGAGTCCAGCCTATGACCTACCCCCACCCCTCAGCTAAACCCTGCCACTAAATGTGGCATCCAGGTTTGTCTTAAACACCTCCAGGGACGGTGACTCCACCACCGAGGGGGGAGGAAAAAGAGGGGGAGAGAGAAAGAAAGGTGGGAGCAGCGCCGCGAAAGGAGAGGTGAGGAAAGGAGAAAGAAGTTGGCTTGGGGCAGCGGGCACAGCCGCCTACCTTGTCCACGCCGAGCCGTCCAGGCTCAATTGTCATTATCATATTGATTAAGTTCATCGGAGAGCGATTTGAGGTTTAACGCCGGCGGACTGGGAGAGGGGAGCAAAAGAATTATCTAAGAAAAGCACAACATTCTTACCGCAGGGACGTTTCCCTGTTCCAGTTCATTGAGGGAGTTGATTAAGTTTAAATGAAGCAGACACTGGATAAAAGTAAGGGTATTGACCACTGGGCAGCGCGGGCCGCGCTTGAAAAGGCCCGAGACATGCAGAAAAGCAAGATTTGCTAAATGCTCTAATCTTCAATCAAATCTTACATCAATACAGACAAAGTTTGGTAATGAGAGATTCAATGAAGCATGCGGGAGAAAGAATTAATCCTCTTGGTCTAAACTGGGTTCAACTTTGAAGCCTGCTCCGAAGGAAAGACAGTTATCTAAATGCTAAATAAGAAACTTATTGTACTTTTCATGGCATGCTAATCTTTTGTCTATTTCATCTCTATTATTTGTATGCTCGTAGGCGGCAGTTGTCATGGTGATTATATCAAACCACTTCTGTGCGGATGGCTGCGAGGAATCAGAGCCTCCCTGCCTCCCTCCCTCCCTGCAGCCCCTCAGCCCTCCGCCGGNCTTTTGATGTCACAAATCAAACACTCGCCAGGAGGTAGATAATGGGGAGTGTGATCTCCTCTATTTGTACACAGACAGCGCTTTTGCACCGCCGCTCACTTGAACCAGTGGCAAATTGCCGGGGCTTTGCTGGGCTCTGCCCGCAGCCCCCCGGCCGGGGGACCCCGGCTCAGGGGGGCTCCTCCTCCTCTCCCCGACGGGAGCCGCGGCTCCCCCGGGGCTCGGGCAGCCCCTGACAAGGGAAATTAAGATTCATGTTATGTAAATGCGGAGGTGAGCGCAGACACTCTAACCGCGGAAGGTTGGGATGAAGAGAAGAAAGAGGGGTGAGAGCGGTGGGAAGAGAGAAAGAGGGCGGGGAAATTATAATAATAATAATAATTATTATTATTTTAAAAACCCACTCCACAACCCTGCACTCTGCTAACACTTGCAGGCAGCCGCCCCGCAGCCCATACCCAGCCCCGGCTATAGAGGAGAGGGTGGAAATTCCCAGGCTATGGCTGAGACATCCCAATTTGTCCATCGGTCCCCTGGAGGGACTGAGGGAGGCTTCTCGCCCTGCTTTAGAGGAGAGGCAGGCAGCACAACTAGGNCACTTCTGTGCGGATGGCTGCGAGGAATCAGAGCCTCCCTGCCTCCCTCCCTCCCTGCAGCCCCTCAGCCCTCCGCCGGGGCCAGCCCGGCCCGCCCGCGGCCCCGCTCCGCGCCCGCCCGCGCAACCACCGCCCCTCGGAGCGGGGCCGGGCACAGTCCGCATCCCCGGCACCCTGACAGCACGGCCACCCTCCTCTGTTCCCTTTTTCCCTCCGCAGCCTCCAAACCCGAGCTCTTTCCCTCCATAAAGAGGTGCTTTATTCCCCACCCACCCCCCTTTTTCTCTCTCTTTCTCTTTTCCCCCTTTTTTCTCTCTCTTTTCCCCCTTTTTTCTCTCTCTTTTCCCCCTTTTTTCTCTCTCTTTTCCCCCTTTTTTCTCTCTCTTTTCCCCCTTTTTTCTCTCTCTTTTCCCCCTTTTTTCTCTCTCTTTTCCCCCTTTTTTCTCTCTCTTTTCCCCCTTTTTTCTCTCTCTTTTCCCCCNCCACTCCACAACCCTGCACTCTGCTAACACTTGCAGGCAGCCGCCCCGCAGCCCATACCCAGCCCCGGCTATAGAGGAGAGGGTGGAAATTCCCAGGCTATGGCTGAGACATCCCAATTTGTCCATCGGTCCCCTGGAGGGACTGAGGGAGGCTTCTCGCCCTGCTTTAGAGGAGAGGCAGGCAGCACAACTAGGTGGGTGCGGGAAAGAGGGGAGGGCCTTCCCCCGGCTCGTTCCTTGCGATATAATCATCTGAGCGCACAAGGGTGGCACCCGAGCTTTTATGTCTTTTACAAAAGTTGCCAAATTAAGGCCGGATTAGGGCTCCCTTCAGGATTTGTGGGCTCTTTAGAGGCTGGGAGCTGCCCGTATAGCTCGCTAGTGCTTATGAAAAGCTTAAAAAGTAATAAAAGGGGGAATGATCCCGAGAGAAAGTAACATGTATAACTCTTATTAAAGGAGCAGCGAGCGGGGCTATGAACTTGAATAACTGTTTGAACTTTAATTTGTTCATTAACAGGATTTGCCCCTGACTGCGAATGTTATTACTTCTCTTAAAAGCGAGGTGCAAATGCAAAAACCATAATGAAAGAGCCTGGCAAAAAGTTAAACGCCTCGTGATTACACTGGCTTCGCTGAAAACTTAAAGTAATACAAAAGTGAAGAAAACGGGAGCCGGGCTGATATTCTTCTAAATGCCCCAAACCTCAGACGGTGGCAGCGGAGAGCTCCAGGCCCCCAGCTCCCGTCCCCATCAACTCCCGGGAGCTCACCATATCCCTATGCGAAACGGTTGCTTAAACAAATTTAAAACGTCTTTAAAATATTTTGTAAAAAGCAAACAAAAAAACTCCAAACCAAAAAAAAAAAAAAAAAAGAAGAAGAAGAATCCCCTTGACCCTCCTGTTTCCCCTTTTCCTCGGTAGGGGAAGCCTGGTTTATTCCTCTGTTTCGAGTGAAACACGGTGTCTGAAGCCTGATCTAATCTGCATGTTTGTATCCTAAACAGGGCACATTAGCTCCTCTCTCCCCCATCACACCGACAGTAGATAAAACTCTGGAGAACCGGAATAAAACAAACTACTACTCCTCTCAGAAGGTATCTGACTTTGTACTGAAGCGTTTGCCAGTTAGCTCGGCGCTGCCTGTCGTTTCATCTGTCACTTATCCCTTCCCCGGGTTTGTCAACGCTGGGTTGTGTTTTTTTAAGAGATTCCGCTTGTCATCCGCATCCTTCCTCAACAGGAACATGCAGCCAGGTCGCAATTAAATACACAGATACACGAGCTGTTAAGCAAGATCCCACCCTCCCATCCGCAGCCGAGCCGGGGAAGAGAGAGATGATCGCCCTGACACTTCTTCTTTAGACTTTAAAAAGCGCCTTAAAAGCGGGGTGCGGGGCGGGCTGTGGCCGGGCGCCTGCTGCTGGCAGCCGCCTGATGCTGCTGCTCCTGCTGCTCACCGAGCCCGGCTTGCAAGAGCCACCTCCAGCGGAGCTGCTTGGATCGCTCCGGGGGAGCTCCACACCCCGACACCTGATCGAGCCAGGGCGTGAGATCATGTTTAAGACCGGAGGAAAAGCCAGGCGGCGGGAGCGAACCTCCCCCTGCTAGGTTCTAAATGCTTTTGTGCTCCTCTAACCGCCTGCTCCTGAAGGGCATTGGGGTGTATTAAGGCTACCGAGGTGAATCGTTTCGAGTAAACCACTATAAATAAATAAATATCTGCCCTATTTTGTAGATCTAATTATTTACTTTCTGCATTCTTTCAGCACCATTAAACTTATTAAGGGGGAAAAAAACCCCAACACCCCAAACACCACAATCTAAACCAAAGCAAGCCACCTACAAAAAAACCCCAATCACAACAAACCACCTACAAAAAAAACCCAAACCAAAACAAACCACCTACAAAAAAAACCCAAACCAAAACAATCCACCTACAAAACCCCCCCACCTCAACACCCCAGTTTAATCAAACTGGTACCCAGAAAAAAATATATAATCGTATTATTTGCAAAGTAAATGAATTTCTTCAAATCTACTTGCTCATCCCAATGTGGAGAGTTAACAGTCAGCACTGTCACTCCAGGGAAGGTCTGCGAGACCCGGCTACCAGCCGAGAAGCAATAAATACAGCCTGGGCTTCACCGAGACAACACCAGCCAGGAAGGGGATGCAATTTCCAGCACTACAGCTCATCAAAATTTTGTACTAACTTGGAAACGTAAAGAAACTTTCCAGAATAACCAGGTACCAAGACAGCAGCATCTCAGCTACAAAAATAATGTTCCTCTGCAGCCGGAGCTGAAGTAGCAGGCTGGGCAGGGTGCGAAGCAGGTGGAGCAGGTTTCCTGCAAGAAGCAGGACAAACTGCCCCAGCTGCCCTCCCTGCCACAGCCGAGTGGCCTTCAGCTCCTGCCACCCTATCGCACACACTGTGCACAAGCAACAGGACGCTTATTTCTAAGAGTGGTCCCGAAGGAGGAGTCTCAGCCTTCCCACCAGGCAGAAGGAAAAAAAAAAAGAAAGAAAGAAAAGCAAGCATTCCTGGCAAGGGTTGCTAAGTAATAGCACAGCCAAGCTGTAATCTGGTTAGTGGACAGCACGAAAGTGTCCCGAGAAAAGAAACCTCAGCCATGGCCTTGGCCTTGCGATGGCCACACAGCCGTCCAGGCTGCTGTGCTCACACTGCTGCACTCTGAGGTGGCTGCACAGCATTTCTCCCAGGATCAGGGCATGAGCTACCACTAGATTATTCAATTCCCCTCCCCAACTAGCCTAACGGTTGCTTTAGATTTGAGGAGAACTTGACAGCGCAGGTAACTAACATCCAAGGCTTGATCAGCCGCTGATGAAACCCTTCAGTTTCACCAAGTAGACTTGATGACTTGCAAGCTTGGAGCTGGGTGTCACCTTCGTAGGAGCACCACAAGCCCACCCATTCCTGCTGGTAGCCTCACCCGCCCGCTGGTGGCGGGGGGATGACAAAAAGGAGCCTGCTGGAACCACCCCCCAGGGACCCCTTGAGCACCGAGGCAACTGAGGCTGCTCAGAAGGCAACCCATAACGGGAAAGCAACGCCCTCAGCAGCTCGGAGGCTCCAAGGATGTGTCACCTGGTAGGCAAGAGCCCATCAAAGGAAGAAGAAAAAAAATAAAAATAAAACCAAATAAAGAGTAGGTTCACAGGAGGTATTATTTACTTTCAGCAGGACGAGGTGCTTACCACATGCATTAGGCCACAGGAGCTGGTTATGAGAATACAGGAGGGCTTTGTCACAGCTTCTCCAGGCTGGGGTTGGTTGTAAAGATGTACCTTCTAGCTTCTGCTCCTGAACACCTCACCTTGGAAGACAACACGAATTTTGCTTTAAATGTGCACAGGTAGATGAATTCTCTATGTATTTGTGATCATATAACGCATGCAATCCGGCCTGGAAAATATATGGAATTGCAACGCTTTTAGAAGTCAGTGTTTTACACAGCACGTTGTGCTCCTGTGAGCGAACCTTGCCTCCAGAGCTGACAATTCCCAACATCATCGCTTTGAAGCACTGAAACGGTGAGACGGCAATCTACTGAGCTCGAATATATCCCTGAAAATAAGTATAGAAATACCGTACAGTTCACCTGAAGTTGATTTATGAAACAGTCAGTAATTAAAATCTTGATGTATTAGAAAAAATAACTAGATCTAAAAAAAAAAAAAAGCCAAGGAGCCCTTAGGCTGCGGAGAAAACCATCGATGGAGGAAAAGCATCTGTGTTTCGATGACCATGCAGTCGCACACAGCAAAATAAATAAATAAATAGAATCACAAAAGTGGTTTTTCCTTTCCTTTAGATAAAAAGACCAAAATAAAAAGGGTTTCGCCAGCTGCGTGAAACGCTTTTCAGCGAAGCGTTTGAAACGCTTCTTTCAAACGCTTTTTAGCGAAACGTTTGGAACGCTTCTTAGCGGAGCGTTTGCTTTTAACTTTCGGTTATCAGGGGTTCAACTTTAGATCGCAGCAAAAATATAACACCGGCAAAAGCAAAAGCAAAGGCAAGTGCTGTCCCGGCAGGGTGCGGGAGCTGCGGGGGCGGCTCCTCTCCCGGGCAGCGCTTACCTGCGGGCGGCGGAGGGGGCTGAGCAGAGGGGAGAGCACCTCTTCTCCAGGAGCTGCTCGGGAGGTTCTCTCTCTCTCGCCTCCTCCTCGTTTTCTTGCCGGGAAACGGGGTGTCGAAGGCAGGCAGGCAGGCTGAGAGTGTTTCTCTCTGAGGGTAGCGGTGCCCCGCGGGTAGCGGGGTGCTGCCCTGCCCTACTCCCCCCGGCACCCACCCGCTGTCCTGGGGGGTCGCAGCACCCACCGGGAGGTGCCCCCCAACGCTGAGAGGACCCCGGCCCCGCCGCTGGAGTTCCCCAAAGACAGCTGTTCTTTAAAAAAAAACAAACCGCAAAACACAACGAACCCCCAAACAAAATTCCTAATGCGCTCGGCTGTGCCGTTAAAAAGAAATAGTTCTTAACAGCAAAAGATTCCCGGGGAACTAAAATCACCCTGTGGTTCTGCGCAAACCCGGCGGCAGCACCGGCCCCCGACTCACGGGGGTTATGTCCGCGGCTATTTGAGCTCTCGGTCTAGCTCAAAAAGGTGTATATATATATATATATATAT
>WEIS01089983.1:9513-25495 GCA_013389965.1 Todus mexicanus
GAAGTTGGGTTTTATACTTCCTTAGACCTCACTTTTGCTGCTGTGCTGTGGTGGTTTGGTTTGTTCTGTTTTGTTGGTTGGTTTCAGTTGTGTTGGGGATCTTTAATATTTTTTTTCTTTCTATTTCCTTGCTAGCCATTTCGTTTCTCCATTTTAGATCCCTGAAAATGTTTCAGATGCTATTCCCACTACAGTTATTGAGTTCTGACTGAACAGCAGAAGAACTGGAGATGAAAACATACCACTCTTGGTGGGTAATTAGGTTTCAATCTTAATATATAATTTTAGAGAACAGACTAGATTATCTAACTAGAAGTTAGATTTAGAGCACACATTGAGAGTTAATTAAGGAACAGCAGAATATTCAAAGAATAAACAAATGGTGTAGGTTTCAGGAAGCAATTTTGATATCTATATATTTATATCTTCTTGTCATATGTTAGATCAGTGATACCAAATATCCTGTGAATTGTAATTCTGGCAAATCATCTGGCTATAAGATTGATACGATTAAGCTGGAAGCATTGAAAGTCATGTTAGTTATGTAAGGTGGCTCCTGCATAGAGGTATTTAGATGTTAACAGAAAGACTTCAAACTCATCAGCATATGGTTCCCTACAGAAACTGAAAACATAATCGGAGTTAGCTTATCCCCATTCACTGTGCAGTTAACAAGCAATTTAAAAGGTTGGGAAAGTTCTACCTCTTCCCCTATGAGGAAAAGTAAACATAAAACTAAAGTGACTGCCCTTCCTCAGATCCTGTTTGTTTTGAACGTCTTCCTTATTCCAGACTTTTATTTTACCAAAATCAACATGTTGACCACATCTTAGTGAAGCATCGGCAGTAAGCCTGAACACTTCTTACAACATTATTAGAACAGCCAGATTTCTCAAGCTCTTGTCCTATCATTGGTCAAAAGCCCTTAGCTAGACAATACAGCAGCCTGATTTGTGGGAAAGGCGATGTTAAGAGCCCTAAATTGGCATTAAATGGAATCAGAATTGTTTGCTCCTTTTCATCTCATTGAACACACAGACTGTTTGGCTGTGTTTATACTGCTGAGTTGATTCAAGCTTTGAGACTGAATAGTAGTGACTGGCTTGTGTCCACACTCCACAGGGTCAACTCCCTCTACAACTGACTTCTCTTAGTGACAACCCAAGTGATCCAAAACAGAGTCAGGGAGAGCACTAAGAATTAAGCAGTGTGCCAATAAGCGTGAATGCCAGAACTCATTACCTGGCCCTCTTTGGTTTAGCAGTGTAGATACGCCCTAAAGAAAATAATATCCAGTTGCTATGAAAACTTAAGCAATCAGAGCAACAGTGACAATGAATCCATCAGATGTGTGAGTCTATAGGGGTACATGTCACAGCCCAGGAGGAGGGCTCATCTCTAGGATTCTCAGTATTACCTGTGTCTGGAGAAGCAAAGAAGAGTCCTGCTTCTCAAGATCATGGATCATGGATCGCTAAGAACTCTGCTGCAGCCATGCTTACAAGAATCGTATATACCTTGGTATAGCCTAGGGAGCTGTGTCAAGGACTGGTTACCCCTTCTGCATCTATGTACACACATACGCAGACACACAGACACACACATACATACATACATATGGGAAACAAAACTCCTATGCATATACATAGATATACAGATAGAGATATGAAATAGAGCCAGCACTGCTCTCCAGTTTGTGTAAAACCAGCTTGTGCTATGGCACTCAATATAATTTTAAATTGCTGCTAAGAAATCTTCTCAACAATGGGGCCATTGATTTGAGTATGGTCCTTGTAAGAAGTTGCCCTGGGCTGCTGTTGAGAAGCTGCTTTGCAGGCTGCCAGATACGTCTTTTTTGTTGTGTAACACCGCGGGTGGCTTAGGACATCAGGCCATCTGAAATACTGGTTAGTCTGGGAGAAGCCAAATCCAACATGAGTCACACTCATACTGTATCTCCATGCAGTGTGGGGGTGGGACACTGGCATACACCATCTCTTAGTTCTTCCCAGCCCAGAAACAACAGAGCTTGCTCCAGAAAGGAGCTTGGATGAACTAATATTTAGGCAGGGATATTTGGGAAGTAAGATTCAAGCACAAAATTATAGCAGACACCAACAAGGCAGTAGAGCTGTACTTTTTGTTTACTGAATTTGAAATAGCATTTTTTCTACATGTTAAATCTTCCTTTTGAGTAACTAACTCAACCTTTAATAGCAGAGTTGATCAGGTTGGATTTGGAACATTATTTAGGTAACATTGAAGAGTCTACCTTGAAAGACTGAGTCTAGAGACTAGGAAGGTATAGTATCAAAACTGTGCTCCAGTTTAATATGAAGCATACTACTGCAATATGTTGTTTTCCCTTGCTAAGTTCACAGCGTGATATAATATTTAAAACACAGCCAATTGCCCAATATCTATGGCCAGTTTATCACTGTTGAAGTTAATCCATGTACTTCCTAGCTTCTGTACACCCAGTGTGCTGGTTGCACTGGACATGTTGGGAATTAGGATGCAGAGATTTCAAACTTCCTTGGTTTCACTTACTTGTGAAATCCCAATGTTTCATTTACTTGGATAAAGGAGAATTGCCTGCAAGTGAACAAAGTTGTATCTGCAGGGACACGACCACTTTGACCAGGATATGCCACAGGTGCATATGTGCATCGGTGATCATTAGGTTCTCATTACATCCTTTTGTAGTTAACTTTGGTAATCTCAGCTTGAAGTCTAGTTTAAAAAACTCCACTATGCCAAGAGAAAAAGTGAAGAAAAGAATTCTTCTGAATCTGCCTACAATGGCATGCATATCATCTACCCTCTACACAGCTCTTATGTCTCAACTAGTCTCTAAGTTCTCTTTGAAGTCATTAGAAACTAATAGTTACTTTTAGGAACTGATTCATCTGACCTGTTTTAGATATATAGGAACAGATGAATTGTACCTTAAAATTTTCTGTTTCTCTCCAGTCGCAATAAAGGAAGCACTTGGCAATTATTCCACACATAATTGCTACATATCTACAGGAGAGATACAAAACTTATGGTACCATACAATTATTTTTAACATTTTCTTCAGAGTTTCTGAATAAATCCATACACAGCAGCAGTAGGCCATCGAGGGGTAGTTTTTGGCTGATATAGAGTCCCCCCGTGGTGGCCAGGGAGGAGCATAGACTTCAGTGGGATATGGATGACACAAGGTGGTCTTGGGGGGGTGGCTTGGGGGCCTTCCTCAGAACATGGCAAACACATCGACCATGGACCTGATGGGACCTGGGCTCTGCTACAGCTGCAGATTTATGGCATGTCAAACCTCCGGCTACTCAGCTGCCAAAGGAAACATGAGCAGCAACAGTAGTTACGTTCCTTGTAGGAAATGAATAAGCACAAAAGGGCCATCTGATACCCCACATGCTAATGTGTGAGTACTGTCTTATTAAGGACAAAAGAGATCTGAGGAACAGGCAGAGACATGAAATCTAGTACTCCTGCTTTTTAAAATACGTTAATAACTCCATCTTCCTTCAGTTTTTCTCTTCCCTGGAAAAGAAAAATGAGTAACCTTTAGACTCATTGGATTTAATATATCTTGCATTTAATAGTACCAGAAGGATCTTAAAATGCTGTATTAATTATGGGCCAGATGTTGTACACAGTGCCAAGTTAAATTGATAGGACTGCTCAGGGCTGTAAGTGCTCTGCCACAAAGTTATGTGTTTGTAGTCAGCTCTCAGGGGAAGGGTAATGTGGCTGGCAGCTACATACCACTGAAAGAGAATTTTAACCCAGGCAGTCAGGGAAAATCAGTATGATTTTAAGAATTATGTTATTTTTTAAGTCTCTTCCATATGACTTCTGGAAAGGATTTACACTTTGGTATTCAGAAACTGAAATAGGCATTAGCATTGGATTCTCCTTGATCTGCTGCAATATGCTCTGTACATTTACTGTTCTTTTTGGGTACTGCTCAAATGGTGTGTTTGTACTTGATTTATAAATCATACCTGAGATTTTAAAATCTTGCAAAAAATGTGGACACTTTCCATTAAAATGAATGGGAACTTTGAACCCTGTCCCTTCAGGTGTCACTAAAAGCTTCTGAAGCTGCCTTGGACTATTATAATATTGTACATACAAACACACGCACACACAAATTCAATATGCCGTATTCTGCAGAGTCTAGAGTCTAGTGCCATTTTTCTTCAGAATCATCCAGTTTTTTACATTCAGAAGAAATCTCCTAGCTCTGTGCAGCAAGATGCAAACCTCAAACTTTTCCTTGTCTTCTCATTTTGTAGAAGACATCAGCATAAAAAGAAGTATGTAATGACATTATTAGCAACATTGTATGTATATAATATAGTATAGATAATCTAATCCCTATTACAAAGGTTTTATATAAGAATAAATAAAGTATTGCAAAATAGCTTTTATAATGCTCCCTCTCCCTGTGGTGTAGATCCTCAACATTTTTAAAATCTTTGAGTAACGGACCCTGAGTTATCAGCATGCTGAGGTATTAGGGATATCTTACTTCTCAAACAGCATCTCATCTATGATAACCGATTTGTTCTAGAACATAATCATACTTAAAAAATGGCCATTGGGATTTAGCGTTTCCCAATAGCCTCCTTAATCTAAACTTTTAATTAAGAGATTTTGTCTTGTACAAAGTTTCGTTTAAGAATCTTTGACATAACCAACAGGGAGCTTGAAAAGTGCTTTCCTGGAGCAGCTTGTTTGTGTAAATGGAGCAAGCTGAAAAGGCGATTTGCAAAGAGAGGTAAAAGAACCTTGGTATTTACTGCTCTTGTTAGAATAACTGAGCCCAGATGATGTGATCTCAGGAAACAGGCCCTGGAGGCATTCTGCAGAGAGATGGTACTGACTTTGCTTCATGCTGATCTGATGCTGGGTTGAGAGTTTGGAGTTTTCTTCTGTATGAAGTTTCTGTTCCTCCACAAACAGCAGACGCAGAACAACTTAAGACTGGTGTCAAAGCTTCTCTTGCATTGGATGAAGAATGGAGATGAGCCACTCTCAAAACAATTTCCGCATAGTTTTCTGTACATTATTCAGGTAAAGTTTGCCCTGATGATGTTCTCATCATTTGGGTTGGTATAAGCACAGAACTAAGCAATTATATTCATACAGAATCTCTGAAACAATATGTACCCCATAGCATTCTCAGGAATCAGAAGAAGAGAAGAGACTGAGTCTGCCACAAATACCAGCAAATAGTAACCCAAAGCTAGGGACATTATGCTGTCCTCAACTAGTGTACATGAAGGATGGTTGCATTGGACCCTACGTAGTGAATAAAGTAACACTTTTAGACCATAGCTGTGCTGGAGGCTGTTCAGCAGATCTGGCGGTTGAAATTACCATGTGTCCAAACGGCTTTCGGCAAGCTCTGCACCTTGCTGCAGAGTCTCCTGGGAAAAACGCTGCCCTAGTTAGCTCAGTTTGCAACTCTTCCTCCTTTCCTCTTCTCCCTCCCTGCCAGATGAAGCTTGGATCCAGAAGCACCACAACTACTCTCCTTAGGTATTGATCTGGCAATGGATTTAAAGACAGTAACAGAGAAAAGGAAAAAAATTTTAAAAAAATAAACTTAAAAGAAAACAAGTTTATTCTATCTACAGTCAGAAATCTTTGAGATTTCTAAGCAGATAGTTGGTTGTTTGTTAGAGTGAGCTGTAACCTCAATAAGGTTGTATAAGTCTATTCCTCTTCTGTTTCCTAATTAATTAAGCTAATGAGACAGCACAACTGCTGTAACTATGGGTATGTGTATATATATTAGAGTTACTAGAAGCCAGGAATAGTTATTCATTTCTATGAAGGATATTAGCCTCTGAGAAGATTCAGAATGACATGCACATATCTACGTGGATAAATAAGATCAGGATGCAGGTCCAGCACCTGATCTATACCCAAAGTTTGGTTCCTGCCCATGCACAGGAATGCTGCTACATCAGGTTAAAGGGCTATCTGGGATTCAGTCCTAGGTCTAAGGTGTTTGAAAGCCCAAATCTGCATGTGCCTGAGTATATGTGCTCTGAGAAACGAGGTACCCTTAAAGGTACCTAACAGATGCAGGTAACATGGAGCACACATGACAGCAATATAAGGAGTAGAGGAGATGACCATGACTGCCTTTTTTCTACGGTTTTAATGGTCAGAGCAGTCCCTCTCTAGACAGTGAGTTTGCCATAATGATTTGCTGTTACCAATAGGAGCCTTTCTGTCAAGTTTCTTTTTAAAATAAAAGTTTATTGTTTTCAAAATCAAAGTGTCTGTATCTAATAATGTGTCTCTTATCATTTTTATTATGTGAATACAAAATATAAGAAAACACATCGTGGAGCTTGATTCTGTGTGAATACAAAATATGATTTAAGAAAACATATTGCAGAGTTTTATTCCAAAGCTGAGGCCAGAAGCTTTTGCACAGCATCCTCCTTCATAAACTCAGCCCTGCTTTACCCACTCTGAGGCTAGGTCCTCAGAAACACTAAAAGCACAGCAAGTACTGCAGTAGGAAGGTGTGAATGGCACTGAGAGCTTTCCAAGAAGGGAAACACAGAAGGCAATTGAAAACTGGTTTGTTTTTGGTTTTTGTGGGTTTTTTTTGGTTGCAAAGATTTAGGATAGGATTCGTTGCTTTAAGCATTGCCTTGTCAGATCATTACACTTTGACAGAGCTATAGTAGCTGGCGTAGAAAAAAACCCCTCTGGATTGTCTCTTCCAGTTCTTTACAATAAAGGAAGTGTAAAATGCTCGAAATCAATTGCACTTGGATAGGAAACTTGTAAAGGAGAACTTCCTTGATAGCAAATAAGATTTACAGGAAGAGTGGCTATTGTGAGAGATAAAGAACAGTTACATTTTTTGGTGGGGGGGAAAGATGGAGAAGTTCAAATTTTTCCATCACTTAACACCAAACTTTCAGCCAAAGGAAAAAAGGTACAGATTAACCAGAAGGCTGCCAAAGTTAGTTAAAGCTTATCATTCATGTATTGCCTAGAAAATGTCATCCATTACTATCCTAATTATTCCATATTTGGGCTGTCTGACATTCAGGGACAAGTCATTAGCAAGAAAGAAAAGCTGCTGTTGCAGCACAGTCTGAGCTCTTCTGGAAAAAGCTTGCAAAACAATGACCAGCACAGAAAAAGTGAGCAAGATGTTCCTATTTCCCCAGGCTCACCAGGGAACAAACATACATACATGAAGCTGAGATAACCTGAATCCATTTCAAAAGCTGTTTAAAAAATGAAGGTTAAAAATACTGTACAACTGTTCTGTAAGAGTGAGGCCAGGAGCTGATTGAGAGGATGTTGCAGTATTTCTTTTAATCTCTACTAGGAGTTTAGGCAGAGTATACCAAAAGGAAGGTCCAGCTACAATCCCACAATAGGATGTAAGGACAATCTCTGTTGCTAATTCAACACAGAGAGGCTCAGCTGTTATGCCTTTATGGGAGAGAAACACATCCATCTTATTTTCACAGTACAAACCGAACATTCCAAAGATGTCGCTGTCGATCTTCACAACACACACTTTCCCCCATGGCCTCACACTGCCTGATGTTACTCTCTTTCTATGTGTGAGGTGGCTGATTCATGTTCTTTGCGCCAGTAGATGCTGTTTAGCAGCAGTCTTCCATGATGCAGAGGTGGCTGCCATCTAAAGATTTTCCTGACATATTTCTACTCCCTTGTCACCTCGCCTACTCGCAGCTGTTTAATATATGTAAACTGTCCGTTGAATTTGGGATTGAGCGGTCTCTCATCTGACATGTGCATCAGCTGTCTGGGAGAACACAGCTTATGGGAGAAACACACTCCATTTTTGACAGGACTGTGAATAGCAGGGTAATTGCATTGTGCGCTTATTTATACCAGCAACGGTGCAAAAGTCAGTGCAGGTGGAATTGGGAAGTCACATGCCTTGATAACGATAAACTGTCCGTGTTTCACAGGAGTATGAAAAAGTGGTAATGACAGCTGGGTGGCACTTAGTTACTTTGAAGCCAGATGCCTCCTGTATTCTAGATAGGCTGGCCTTTAATCTCCTAAGAGCCATGCCGGATTTTGCTGTGCTCTGTGTGACTTCATCTCTTGCCATGACTCCGAGACAGCCTCCTGCTGAGGCAGCAGAATTGGTCTGCAGGCTTCAGAGCTGTGTTGTCGACACACGTGGCTGAGATAGTCTATTTTCTAGCATGATGGGAGTGGAAAAGGACCTTCATTTTCTTTGGTGGTCAGCCCAAATTGCCTAGCAGCATTATTGAAACATTAATTAATGTATTGTTCATCCTCTTCTGTGTGCACAATGACTACTCGACTGTCAGCAAAGAGCAGGTTCCAGGCCATGTCTTTATGACCTTTCATTTAGCACAGAAGCTCTAGGGGCAGGAGGGAAAGTAGCTCTAGGGATATTATTGTTATTCCACCTACTAATGGTTCTTCTGCACTGGAAGAACATTCTTTCGGTGATTATGTATGTATGATTTGCAAATAATAAGCTATCTTACAGTGACTGAACCATGAACAAACATAAATATGAGAAAAGGCATTTTAAGCTGTGTCTCCACAAATCTTTACATGTAATAAGCTTGAGTGTGATGTTTGATCCAGTAATTATTCTGAGACTTATTAAGGCCATAAACATAAGCCATAGTAAGTGCAGACTGAGACCACTCTATATTTGACTAGCTATTTTCCTGAGAACTTCCTGACCTAAGTGTGTGACAGAAGCTTTCTTTTTTAAATAACTTTATGAATGTTTGCTGGCATGGCAGACCAAAAGAACTAGATACAATAGCCTCTTGGTATAAATCTCTGTTAATGAGATCAGGACTAGAAACCTCATTGTTCAACTCACATTCTGTCTGAACGCAATCTGCTTCTCAAATTATAAATCAGGGGCAAGACACTGTACCATTGTGTAACCCTACACCCCGGCTCTGGAATGTTTCCTAGTCACAAGAGGATTGTCATCATTTCATTTACAAGACAACTATCAAACAAGCTTGGGCCATATTTGGTCCACAACCCCCCCCTGTCCAGTGAAGACAAATCCCCCCCTTGCAGCAGGGTATTTTTGTAGCGGCAACAGGGAAGCGTGCATCATAGTGTGCCACATCCTGAAATCTAAAAACAAAAGAAAAAGGTTATGTCTATTACTCAGAAGCAGTGCTAATTATGGATTAAGAATTTGCTTATATATGCCCTATATATCTCCATCCCTCTAGAAAACAAACACACGGATGTGTAATAAGATCATTGAACTGGAAGACTTAGTCACGTCTGCAAAGGCGTATTGTGTGTGCACAGACTCTGCTGTCACACCAGCCCTTACAGCACGTTCTGCTTCAGAAAGCAGATCCCTTCTGATGATCTCACAGAGTCACAGAGAGGGACTTAGTCACAGGGTGTGGATGGTGCAGCAGTATTGAGAGGGCTGAAGAACATAATTGCTTTCGCATTTTCATCCAGCTTTCTAACAATTCAAGAAAAAGGGAAAATATTCACTGTATTTATTACTGGCATAGGAGCTCTCTAGGAAATCCCAAGCTCACTCTTCAGCTCCACCAAATGTAGGCCATTATACACTTAACCTAAACCTACAGACTTTCTGGTCAGCCATCCATCTTTCTTTGCTGGTAGGACTCAGTCTACAGGAAGGCTCTCCAAGAAGCGAAAGAGGTTCATGCTTAGCAACCTGTGGTCTGTGTCCCTAGTTCTGTCTGCTGTTAAGAGCACTGTCATGAAAGGTATGTGTAAATAGTCATCCTTCCTCCATTATCTTTGCTAGCTGAAACCTCCCTGTGCTGTTCTCAACTACTGAGAATGTCTGTGCTGGTAGTGCCACAGCAACTATGGAAAGCAGCACCATTTAACTCTGTTTTCCAAAGGGAGATGTTGGGCATGGGCTGACTAGAAAACACAGAGATCAGTGTTGCAAGGTAAGAAACTAAGAGAAAATAACTCCAGCAAACTGACCATCTGATCTCTGAAGGTCAAGTTCTCCAGCGCCTATAGCAGAGAACAGAGTTCAGACCTCTTGAATAGACTGTGCAAGTAATTTTTGCTTTTTATTAGATGGTCAAACTGAGAAATCAGAAGGGGAAATAATTTCCACTGGCAAAATAGATAAATGGACCTGAAACTAAACATTTCACATAGCTTTCAACTAATCTGATTAAGCTAAATTTAGTCTTAAAACCTTACCTTGAAGCAAAAAGTCAGACTTGTAAATATAAACAGAAATATTTCAACTTTAGTGATTTTTTTCTTTGACCAAAACTCTTTGCTGAATACAAAGCATTTCAGGAGCATTTCCTTCTTTAGTCATTTATTTCAGTTAGCTTAATGGCACAGTTCTTCAATGCCCATCAAATAGTAGACAGTGCTCCATTCCATTGGCATTTCTACCTAACTACATGATGGCACAATCAAAACCAGATTCAGCATTTTTTAGAGTCTCATCCCGTGATGGGTAGGAAAGATTAAATATAAGCAGTCACTGCTGAAAATGAAATGCATANGTCTGTGCTGGTAGTGCCACAGCAACTATGGAAAGCAGCACCATTTAACTCTGTTTTCCAAAGGGAGATGTTGGGCATGGGCTGACTAGAAAACACAGAGATCAGTGTTGCAAGGTAAGAAACTAAGAGAAAATAACTCCAGCAAACTGACCATCTGATCTCTGAAGGTCAAGTTCTCCAGCGCCTATAGCAGAGAACAGAGTTCAGACCTCTTGAATAGACTGTGCAAGTAATTTTTGCTTTTTATTAGATGGCCAAACTGAGAAATCAGAAGGGGAAATAATTTCCACTGGCAAAATAGATAAATGGACCTGAAACTAAACATTTCACATAGCTTTCAACTAATCTGATTAAGCTAAATTTAGTCTTAAAACCTTACCTTGAAGCAAAAAGTCAGACTTGTAAATATAAACAGAAATATTTCAACTTTAGTGATTTTTTTCTTTGACCAAAACTCTTTGCTGAATACAAAGCATTTCAGGAGCATTTCCTTCTTTAGTCATTTATTTCAGTTAGCTTAATGGCACAGTTCTTCAATGCCCATCAAATAGTAGACAGTGCTCCATTCCATTGGCATTTCTACCTAACTACATGATGGCACAATCAAAACCAGATTCAGCATTTTTTAGAGTCTCATCCCGTGATGGGTAGGAAAGATTAAATATAAGCAGTCACTGCTGAAAATGAAATGCATAGAAAAGTAGGGGGGTTTCTTCCTCNAGTAATAGTGGCTTTATATGTAGATTTGTGTCACCCACGCCCACTTCTGTCACTTGGATCATTGCCACTATTGTTGCTGGCTTGGGATTTATATTCAATATCGAAGGAATCCTGCGGCTATGATTTGAAATACAATTCCAAAAACATCATGGAGTCATCACTAGTTCTGTGGGGTCAAATTCACTCTGGGTGAATTCTCTCTTACAAAAGCAATGGTGTTAGAGCAGGAATGATTATGAGCCAGGCTATTATGATTCTTATGATGAGGACCATTAAAGGATATGGAACCTCCTGTCTATTTCATTGAGCAGATTGAAGTGCTTCAGTGTATTAGATGACAAGTAAGTTTGATTATTCCCACACACCAACGGCCATGCTTTAGATGACACTCCCTGTACTCACTCTGCCCACATTTTGCCGATTTCTTTTCTAATGTACAGTGTTATTCCCATTTTGTCTGCAGAATTTGACAACATCAGGCAGGTTCTCCTCCCTGGCAGGAGCTTTATCACAGCTTCTGCCACACAGCTCAAGACTTGTGAATACTGGCCTAATGCAGCAAAATGCATATTCAAAGGGTGCCATTTAGTATCAAATGCTTTGAGGTACCCTCAGTTCTGATAGTCTGTGGTTATATAGAACAGCAGCATTCAGTGCTGCCATGTTATGCAGAAGTTGGCTGTCCCCAAATATTGTCATAATGTCAAGGTTTACTTGCACACCTTTTGGCTGCAGAAGACAGTATTTCAAATGTTTGAAACATGGAGTAGAGCTGTCACTAATGGCTCTGCAAAGGCCTCCATCTTTCACAAGGCTGCAGTTTATTGTTCTGTGAATCTGGTAGCTACAGAAAGTACTTTTTTCCCCATGAAAGCAAATTGGCCAGGAACAGTGGCTGGAAGAGGAAGGCCTCTGGCCTCTCCCAGTCCCCATCTTCCCTCTCATTACCACTGTAGTTCTTGCTACCACCAAGACCTTATCAAACAGCATAGGTGAGGACCCTGCTGCCTGATGCCCTTGTCTGGAAGAAAGCTCCAGAAGAGGATGGAGAATCAGAATCTTCTTCAGAAACCCCAGGCTATATGGCAGCTCCAACTCCAGCCCCGGCAGTCCCTGTCTCCCTGACTGTCCCTGCCAGCACTGAGAACATGGCATAGTCCTCATGTGGCTGCAGCTTCACCCATACCTCAGATCCACAGCACTTTCATGCCTGTCACACTTGCCTCCAGTGCCAACAGCAGGCAGGGGCCCTTCTTGCCTTGATCAGGAGGCCTCAAGTCCATTGCCTTTTGCCACCCTAAAACCTAGCTGCAGGTCCTGGAGTGGGTGGTGGCTGTCAGCCTGTGGTGCCTTCCCATATGCAGAGGTAGATAATATTCTTCTTGGCATCGGAGGCTGCTGCATAGGAAATGGAGGAGAAGGTGGACTTTAGCAGGGTTGTTTGCACACTGTGAAAGCCCCTGATGGGGCATAAAGATTGTGTTAACATCAGCCCCCTTCTTCTAACCCTGGCCTTCTGGTCATGTCTGCACTCAGGAGGCTGCTTGTCAGTGACACCCTCATCTGGCTCTGCTCCACAGCCATTTGCAACCCATTTGGGGGGACATTCTCCCTGCCTGCTGCCTTGCATTAGCTGATGGGCTGGAGACAATGGTGCGTCCACACCACTGTTGCAACTTTTCCTGAGTAAAGCTGGAGTGGGTTTAGCATTACACATCCCATAAAGCCATGGAAGAGCTGTGGAGCTGCCATCTCATGCTGAAATCTTGCCTTTGTTTGACCTGGGAGCCTTACAGCTTTGCTTGCAGGCCTCAGATTTGTACAGTGTTCATTACAATCAAGTTCTCCTTGGTATTGCAGTAGTATAAGTAAAATATTATGCCACAGGTAAATTTTCCATATAAATCCATGATTTATGGATGGGCCAATTTACTCAGTGTTGCAGCTCAAGGAGCAAATTAGACTAAGGAGCAAGCTGAGTGTAAAGCAGCAAATTTCTTTCCAAGAAGAACACGCTTTCTGTGAAATGGGAAACTTTAATCTTGTCAATGAAAAAATAACTTTGTGCTCTGGCTCCCTTGTACAATTTCACATGACCTGTGGGTTTTTAGCCTTTTGCTTAAAGTGTACTTCATCACATGGGAAAACATATGTATTGAGGACATGAGGTTATTTTTGGGACCATTTGCATGCCATTCTCTGTAAATGCTCTAAGGCGTGTTTGCACCTGAAACCATCCCTATGGGTGTTCAATCAAGGTGAAAATCAGGCACATAGGTGCACAATTAAAGAAGATTTGCGAGTGGTTTGTATTTAGGCTTGCACTGGAAACCATAATCATGTTTTCTTTTCATACTAAAATTTTATTATAGAAAGATTACTGAGTAATTTCTTTAAAAAAACAGGAAAAAAAGTACACAGTGAAGAGTTTCTGAAAGAAATCTAAATTACGAATTTTAGTATGTTCATGTTTAAATCAAGCTTGCTCATTTTAACAGTTACTGTTCTTCATACTTGAAAAATACAATTAAGCCCTTTAATTGTTTTTTTTTCTTCTTTTAGATTTCTATGTGATGAATAGAAAAGCCTGGAACTATCACTCTGAAGAATAACCATCAACTAATGAGAACAAAAGACCTTGTTGACTTTTCACAAGTGCTCAGAATCCAACAGCTGCCTCTGGACCCACTGTCGTAGTGCACATTCCTGATGCCTGAGAGTCACACTATTTAAACACCTGAACAAAAACTATACTTCAGTATTGTCAAAATTATCTAGGAGACAAGGTTATTATCTGTTAATTGAAGCTCGTAACCCTAAATCAAATAACCCATTTGAAAATATTTTTCCTAAAAATGTAAATGCAGGCATCTGTTTTTGAAAAAAACCCACCTCTCTCCATGGAATTGAGGAAGCTGACTCATGGACTTTGCTTTTGCCACCTAAACCAATTCACAGGAGAAGACACCTGGTTAAGGTGGTGCTCTGGCTTGCAGACTAGTAGGGTCATTTTTGATCCATGGCCGCTGGTATTTGGATTATTTGCTTTCTCCTCTCTTAATCTCCGTGGGGAAACTTTCTCACACTATTTAAATATTAAATCCTTGCCATACTGGAATGTCACAGTGTACTGCATACAAACAGAGATGTAAGGGCTCAGTATTTTCAGTGCAAACCAATTTTGAGTGCCAACTCAGAAGGCCTTTGTTGATTTGCTCTGAGGATGCACACGTCTTTTGCTGGGAATTTGACATGTATTTGAGCCCCAAAGACCCAATAAGTACTGACATACATTAGAATCCTTTAGGCGTGTGGACTGCAGCTACAGCTTCCATCTTCTGGCAGCAGTGTCAGGACAGATGCCAACAGTGATCATAAGACACCAAGTTTATGCAGTTTTGATGTTTCAATACAGTTTATCTTAACAGGTTCCAGACTGAAGTAATCCTCTTTAAACCTATCAGATTTTTCCTCCAAAGATGTTGCAATGCCTAGGTAGGGGAGAAAGGTAGCATTATCCCATTCTTCTAAACACTCTTGAAAAAATCAGTCTTGCCCTAAACCTCCTTTGCAAAATTTCAGCTGCTAACTATATGCTACATATGTAGCCCACCTTAGCCTTGGCTGGCATCACGGACCAGCAGGTAGCTCTAATCCCCTGATAATCTACCCATTGTTATGAAGGGCACACATTTTCTTCTCTCCTTTTCAAAGGCTGGCATCCTCCTAACCAATGGCAGCACTTATTAAAGATAACATTATGATGGGAAATAACAAAGCTTTAAAAATACTTCTACAAAATAAAAATTTAATTGCTCCTTTTGGGAAAATACATTAATGGAAAGAGAAATGCCAGCATCCCTCTGGTGCATGTTCCCATGGTTGCACTAGTACAGTGCCGAGCCCACTCCTGAAACACAGCTCTCCTAAGCTCCTGTACACTCAAACAAGGACGAGCAATAACGTTGTGTGGGGTTCAGGCACATCTCCGGTGGAAACACACTAGACCTTATGTCCCCAGACAAACACCACAGTTCTTACTGTATAGATACGAACCTAAAATCAAGCATCTACTAGGGAGTTCTAAATCCAGAGATTAAGAAAGTGCTTTTATTGCTTCTTGCAGCTAATTACCAGCCTAGATCTGTTGACCAATTCTGTGCATTGTAATACCTTCTACTGATTGTTTCAGTGTTTGTCTACTTTGTAGTGAAGCAGCAGAGGAAGAGCAAAGAGAAGAAGTAAAACA
Source organism: Todus mexicanus (assembly GCA_013389965.1). Classification (NCBI taxonomy): domain Eukaryota; kingdom Metazoa; phylum Chordata; class Aves; order Coraciiformes; family Todidae; genus Todus; species Todus mexicanus. The sequence goes on from WEIS01089983.1 coordinate 25,048, forward strand.
GTTACCACTCCTTAGCAATTAACTGACTTCACAGATTTAGGTATCCTGCTGGTTAACTAATAAAAGGCCTTTAATCTAGAATTGGAGAACAATGCAGATGGTTTTATCACCAAACATACCAAATCTGTTGACGTGTTAATTGTTGTGTTACAGATTAATTTAAAATTGAGGGATTTATTTATAAGCTGCCAATCCAAGATGGCCAAACCCAGTCCATACCTCCAACATAACTACTCACAAGACAACTATAAGTGCATCTAGCTCTTTAGAAAAACACTCAGACATATTCTTAGACCATATATCCCCTTACACAGGAAATACTAGCATTTGGCTCCATCTGGGTATTTTAAACACAGGAATGGAGTACTCATCTCCAGGTCTCTTGTCTTCTATTTTGTATTAGAGGCCTGTTTTGTAATAGAGATGACAAAGGTAAAACCAATCAGGA
>WEIS01089984.1:0-10658 GCA_013389965.1 Todus mexicanus
CAATGACAAGAAAGAAATACTGAAAAGTTATTGCCACTGCCTTAGCAGGAAGTCAAGAAATTTCCTATCTGAATCATGTATTTCCCCGAGTATATTTAAGCCTGTAAAATAAAAATTCTGGGGATCTTGAACAGCTGCCTTTTGCAATTCACCCATATATCCCTTACATGATTAGTAGAAAGGGTTGCTAATAAAGAGCTTTGTGCAAAAATACTTGGCTACTAGTGTGTCACCATCAATCGACAAAAGATTTTTGATAATGGGAGAGTAACAAAGTTGGAACTTACCATCGATTATTGATGTCTAACAGCAATATTCAGTAAGACCTGACAATATTAATAAATGCCTGTTTACATGTAGAAAAAGCTCTACGTTGGCAGCTTTTTCACAGGGGGCAGATGTTGGTAACAACCACCGCAGGCCTTCTGTGACCTATTTAAAGGGCCAATATACCACTTCATTGTCCTCTCATGCTGCTGAAGCCTACACAGAAGAAACGGCTACGTTAATCTTAGTATGATTAGCTGTGGGATGCTCCCTCATTCAAGTCCTTGTTTGTCCTTCTCCACTGCTAGTGCTTTGGTATCACAGCTGTTGTTCGTATCCACAATGATTTCTGTCTTTCTGGTTTTGATTTAACTACAAATCTAGTCTCAGTCTATAATTTTGATTTAGCTACCTTCCGAGCTTTCATTTTACAGAAAACACATCTCCTTCCACTCTTGATTTTCACAAACAGTGACATTAGTTACTTGATCCAGAACTACTATGAGGCTCAGAAATAATCTAGCTGCAAGAGCAGGCTTGAAATACGATGAAGATTTGTGATCTCCATCTTTCTTGGGTCACAGAATTGATAAACTGAATCAGAAAGGAGGGGAAAGTTTCTATTGAAAGATACCACAAGAGATGATCTACAGTAGCAAGAGGTAACTCTCCTCTCATCAGAGGCAAGACTGACGTGTTGTGAGACTAAGAATCTATTTTGTCACATTACAAAGCTATGAACTGACAGCTACAAAAAGAATTCTAGAAGGAACACAGCTGCTTCTGATAAGTAAATACAGGAAAATTACTGTAATGGGTAAGAGTAATGGAACTGTAAGAGTAACACCAACCTAATTCCCCGCCAAACCACAACAGACTCAACAGATTATTAGCACAGAGGATTAGGTCACCAAAGGAAATGCTCTGCTCCTGTAAGAGCAGAGTTATGCTTCCACTCTACTCCACTGCTAACTGGGAATTGCTGTGCCTGTGCAACCTCTGGTGTATGTAGGATACCCAGCTGACAAGGAATACTAAGTAAGCAATGAAAAGAATTCAAATTAAAATGTGCTCTTCTATGAACCCTTTTGGAAGTATGCATGTGACTCTCCATTACAGCACTTCAGCACTGGATTCAGTTCAAAACCTGCTCTGAAACAGCTCCCCTTTTTAACATCTAAGAGAACAAAGAAACACTTCACATGAAAAATCGTCATAGTCAAAGCAGAGGCCTGTGACACCTAGAAATTCCAAGCATATTAATCAGGTTACACTAAATATTAGTTGGGCTTGAACTCAAATACGAGTGTACTGCCATGGTGTCATCAACAACAGCACCTAAGTGTTTCTAACACTGTGGTGGTACTGCCAGGCACAATGTACGTTCCCCATCTATATGTAAGTAATGGGAACACCCTGGAGAGGTGAACAAAGATCTTGTGCTGGTTTTGGTTGGGATAGAGTTCATTTTGTTCTTAGTTGCTTGTATGAGGCTATGATTTGGATCTGTGTTGAAAACAGTGACAATCATCCAGGGATATTTTCACTATTGCTGAGCAGTAGCTTGCAAAGAGTAAAGGGCTTTTTTGCTCCTTGCACCCCTCTGCCAGTGAGTTGGCTGGGGGCACACAAGAAGGTTGAAGGGGACACAGTCAGGATAGCTGGCCCCGACCAACCAACAGGTTATTCCATAGCACATGGTATCATGCTCAGCATAGAAAGCTAGGGGAAGAAGGAAGGGGAAACACTTGGAGTTACGGCATTTGTCTCTCCAAGTCCCTGTTACACATGATGGAGCCTTGCTTCCTTGGGGATGGCTGAACACCTGCCTGCTGATGAGAAGCAGTGAATGAATTCCTTGCTTTGCTTTGTTTGTATGTGCAGCTTTTGCTTTACTTATTCAACTTTCTCTCTCTCAACCCGTGAGTTCTTTACTTTTCTGATTCTCTCCCCCATTGCACTGGGCGGGGGTGTGAGCGAGTAGCTCTGTGTGACTTAGCTGCCAACAGCGGTTAAACCATGACAGACCTGCAGGTTTAGCTGCCTACCAGGGTTAAACCAGAATATTTGCATTTTTAGATTCATCCTTAATCACAAATCACTGCTTAGTAACACTTCAATCTAAAAATCACTATTTTAAAACAATTTAATACTTGTAAACTTTGACAGGAGCAAGTCTTGCTCAATTACTGGCGCTATTACATTGGCTGGGCGACAGGCATTTGCAAAGTCTTGCAACTCCTTTTCGAAGTAAGAAAACAAGAAGTACAACTCCAAAGCTGCTCAAAAGACATATTGGCTCTTCCTTTAAAAAAACCTAACTAAATAAACCAAACCCACAGTTTTCCTTGGCATATCTCTTACAACTTTTCCTCCACACAAGTCCTAAGTAAGTCCTTATAAGAAGAAATGTAGAGGTTACCTAGAGTTATCTTTCTAGAGCTCATGCATTTCAGATAATGTCTAGATGAATTGCAGACACCTGGAAAATTGNAACTGCAGAACTTTCTCTTCATTGCACAGCTTCTCAATTTGCTGTTATTTTCTGTGCAATACAGAGCGACACATCTCCCTGTTTCTGCACGCATACTAAAGCACCAGCCTTTGAGCTTCTACAAAACGACTTGCATGTCTTATCTCCCACGCCACTGCCATACTCCAAATATGTTGCCCTGCCCATCACCGGCCTATGTGGTGCCTCCCCAAATCCCCCAGCACGCTGTCACATCAGCCCTGCTAGGCTCACCCTGCTCAGAAGGCACAACAGTTTTGCGTGCTGCAGTTTCCCCGCTGTTCTGTACACTGGTTACAAAAGGTAGGAAAAGGTCAATACACGTCAGAAGCCAGAAGACATTAGTATCTTCAGAGTAGGCTCCAAACAAATGGCAGAGGATGATGCACGTAAGAGCAGCATTTGGGGAGTAAAGGTAAAGAGCAGCATCCTTGGGTGCCTGTCACACTCCCTCCTTGTATTTCAGTGTTGCCCAAGAAAGAACACTCAGGCTCCACCACTCTCCTCTTCCTTTTTCATCACCCTATTCTGCCCCAGTGATGGATCTTTTTATATGCTACATTCCCTGCCTGCTCATCAGAATCCTTCATTTCAACTACTTTTTTTTTTCCTCCCTCTCCTTGTATGATTATTTTTGGTATTGACATTGTGAAAACTACCACTGGAATAAGATCTGGACATTCCTGTTCTGAAGGATGTCTGGCTGTCAAGAACCGATGCTTGGTTTTACAGATACTTTCCAAGGCACATGAAATTGCTGGCTTATTTAAAGGCAGTGGATCCATACCTCAAAAACTACCTGACTGACAGTCATGCAAGAGAAAAATGCAATTAATTCACTCAGGAGATCTGTCTCCAGGGCTGTGCTTTTATAAGCTGCTTTGGTTGTGGCACATCTAGCACAAGAATTCAGGTCTTTCAACGCATACCAGTGTGTTTGTCCTCAGCACTTTCCGTTATGTGGCAAAAGCAGTTTTTCCACATACATGAATAAAGATGCAACTGTTTCGTTGTGTGGTTTGTTTTTTTGGTTTTTTTTCCCCCTAATTCAAATATCAAATTTGTTGTTGTTGTTGAAGTTATTTGTATACCTCTTGTGAAACCTGGCCCACTGGCAGACCAACACATCTTAGATCTCTACACAAGGCCTTCCATCCTACACTACTTTCAGGACTGAGCTGGAGCTTTTATTTTCGATGAGCTCCCACTTGTGTGATACAAATATGCTATCATTCTGCTGATCTGTTACATTCTGTTTCTGAACACACAGTCCAAAAATAAACTGACAAAACAAGACTGCTGTTGTGGTGATCTAACTGTTGCTCACTCAATCCCAGGGACTCCTGATGTGGCTGTTTTCTCTTTTTTTCCCCCCCTTTTCCTAGATAATAGCACATTTCTCTCAGCTACATTACCTAACATTTCTCTATTCAGATCATATATTATTTTGCCACATTTTGTCTGCAGCCCTGGCTTTATTATTTTCTACTCCTACTGTTATGTAGCATGCTGTTCCACATTCCACAGATTCTCATTTAAAAAGCCAAATTAGGACGACTACATCCTACTGGATGCTTCAGGTCAGCTATCAATAAAAAAACCCAAACAACAACAACCAAACCAAATCCAAAACAAAACCCAGACATGTAGATCTGTCCTCAGTATAACTTAAGAATTCCAAACTTTAAAGATCTCAACCTTCGTAGTAAGCTCTTGAAAAGCTTTCAAGCCCTAGGCAACACCGAGAGCAGACAGACATATGTGGGTTGTCAGGGTTTCTTTAGAGAGCTAACCAGAAGCGGCCAGTGGATTGTAGTGTTCTCAAAGAGATTCCTATGTCTTTGTCACTAGTTAGTACCTGCACTGCCACAGTTAATTCAGGTTGTACGCAATTTAAAAGCTAAAATAAGGCAGCACTTCATTATTATTTTTTTCACATTGCTAGTAAGTAGTGGATATTTGCTCCCAAGTCAATCAAGCAATATATTGGTCTATATAGTCTTTATTCTTTCAGTCAGTAATGAGGGTGTCAGACTGATTGCTGAGCAAACTACCCGATAGTTCCCTATTCCAAATCAAGAGAAGCAAAAGCATCTCCAGCCTCCCACAGAACCCCACAGTTTTAGCCTAAGTTCCTTTCTTGCTCTGAACTCTCTACTTCAGTAGACCCAAATGCAAGTCTTCCTTTATTTAGCATTCACACCCTTCCACAGCACATGTTGACATGTTCTTCGTTTGTTCCCTAATTGCAGTTCTCCTGTTATTTCCTCGAAAGAGCAAAAGAAGCAAGAAAATGAAATATCCGCTCTTACAAGGCCATTGGCGCTGCTACCCCTGCACTCACCCAGAGCTTGGACTTGCTCCTGCCAAGCCATTACGCCCATCCGAACATAACAAAGCTGTTCTGATAAATGGATTTCTGTCATTCCGGAACAGTATTCATCAGTATACAGATAAGCCTCACATCACGTAAGCTTCTGGGCTAAATTCTACTGCTCAAATCTACCAGACATAAATCAAATGCAAAATATTGTTGCACTTGGCACTGTCATGTTGGTGGCAATAAAAAACCGTCTTTAATGGTCTAAGATGACTGCTAGCCAAAGTGTGTGAACACTTCGAATGCTGGTGGAGAGCTCATGAAGACATGCATGTTTCCTCCTATTGTTAGACAGACAGAAATACAAGCACACATAAACAGCTTGCCACAAAGGGGGATAAAACACTGGGATGGGCCGCCCAGGGAGGTGGTGGAGTCACCGTCCCTGGAGGTGTTTAAGGCCAGACTGGATGCCACCCTTGGTGGCAGGGTTTAGCTGAGTGGTGGTGGTAGGTCATAGGCTGGACTCGATGATCTAAGAGGTCTTTCCAGCCTTAATTATTCTATGCTTCTATGACATGACACACTGGGAACATGCTCAGGGGTACAGCTAACGTTTCAAGACCGGTATCTGCAGTGTACCACTATTGTGCTACATAGCACCACACTTCTGATAGGTTGACGGGGCCTGGCAACATTTGTGGGATGACAGTAACACAGATGGTAACATAAAAGAATGGAAGAAACCCACCTTAAGGAGTTCATAATGCTGAATACCATTCACACCAATATCCGGATCGATGGCAGATGGGACAGAATAGCGAGAATTAATCGCAGTGTTTTCAGGGATCGAGATGTTAATAACTGTTGAGGGGAAGAGGGGGGCGTTGTCATTTATATCCTCTATTAGGAACCTGATCTTCACCAGTCTGAAAACCTCATCGGGAAGAACAGCAACCTCCACCTCGTAAAAGCAGCGATTCTCAGTAAAGATGCCAGAGCACAGCTTCTCTCGGTCTATGCGGTTTGCAGTGGTGAATATCTCCCCAGTGTTCTCCTCCACCCGCACTAACGGTACATCCCCAGTCTTATACACCAGCTTGAACTGGAGCGGCGAGGAAAGGGGCACATCTGGGTCCAGCGTCAGGTTAAGATCCTTGAGCAAATTGCCAATGAGGACATTTTCAGGCAGTTCTTCCCGCACGGTATAATTCTTCTCCTGTGCGCCAGATTGAAATACAATACAGGCTAACAAGACTGCCAAGAGGTAGGTTCCAGACAGCAAGTCCATCTCCAGAATGAGTAATGAATATTCGTGTAGAACACCAAGAGTGACTAGAAAAAAGAAAAGAAAGAAAAATTCTTAAAAATTTACAGAATATTGTGTTCTTAAAGCGATGGAGACATGAAGGGAATCCATTTCCTATGGCAAATAACCTGAACTGTTTGAAAATCTATTAACAAAGAGATACTTACCAATACTTCATAGAATATATTCAATTTCTTACACTATTTTTTTACGTAAAACTGTTTACTAAACACTGAGGTAAGAATCTTAGAAGTAGATCACAGTGATGGAACAAAAAAAAAATACAAAAGTCCCTGTTTCCAGCATGAGATTTTCCTTTGTTCCTTAAGAAAGTATCTTCCTTTGAACTCTGTCCCACTGTCCTCAATTTTTTTGTTTCCAGAGAAAAAAAAGTAGGCAAAAAGCTTTAAGGAACCACCTGCTGAGAACCAGATCTTTTCATAACTCTTGCTCACAGTTAGGAAACCAAGAATTTGGTTTCTTATTTTCCCCCAAAGTTTCATACTGTCAATAGCTAAGAAATCTGGCTGGTTTTAATACAGGAACTTAAATGAGCAAGAAGACGTTATCTAGATGGAGTCTGGTGAACTTCAGCACACGATGGGTGGAAATCTAACCCAGGAACACTAAACACAGCAGCCCCTTTCTTCAGACAAGATCCGATTTGACCTTTGGAAGTAAACACAAATATTAGTACTCAATTCACTGATGTTTTCCTGAGGTGTCTAAAGAGCAGTGCAGGAATTCCCACACAGAAGAAGAACAACAAAACACTGGAAGTTTTCGATGTAGATTTCCTGGCAGAAAAGGTAAACTTGTAAGTCTTAGTTCCTCAACTGCCCATCATATATGCAGATAATCACCTCTTTGTATACTTGTCAGTAATTTTCAAGACAGTTGAGAATACCTTTGCTTTGTTCGATATTATGGGAGAGCAGAAGGGAAGGAAGAAAAAAAAGAGACTATGCAGCAATACTTGTCCTTTCGGTGTGTGACAAAATGGAATACACCTGCTGGAGGATGAACTGTGAGAAATTTCACATAATTCTGAATCTGATGATGTCTGCTCATATATGTGCTAAGTACTCCAAGATGCTGATATACAGATTTGTTCTGCACTACAGAAAATTCCACATTTCAACCTACTTTCTGAATAAAAATACATCACCTTCTCAAGATTGTTAACAATCCCAAGAAAGATGGAAGTAGAATAGGATGACTTCTAGGTACTTTCAGGTATCTCTGCACCTACACTCTTCAGGTGTGAACTTCTGGAGAAAAAACAACACACTGCTGAACTCCACGTACAGATTATGCTGCTTAGCCTAATCTTTACGTAATTCTGCCCTTCCAGAAGTTAGGCTAATCTAGGACAGCATTTCTTGTAAGGTAGGTGCTCAAGAGTTCCATCAAAAATGATTTTTTAGGTTAATGAACTTCTATCTCCAACCAGCTTAGCATCTGTTTCAGACATACCTATACTAACTCATCTACATTCTTTTCAGTATGCAGGTAAAAAGGTAATTTTTTTCCTCTCTTTTCTTATTTTATTTTCCTCCTGTCATAGCATAGATTGATTTACTCCTGCAGATCAAGTTGCAGTGGTTGAAGAAATTACTGAAGCCAGTAATTGTCTTCACCCGTTAGTTACTGCCTTTCAGCAGAACCACTTTCAGAGTAATTTAAAACATTTGACTTCGCAGTGAAACCGATTAAGAATAATTAATATTGCTATTCCGTTTAAACTCTGCAACCTGCCTTTGACTGCGAGTAAAGAACAGATAAAAAACATTCCAACTAGATCTGCAAGGTGTATCTTTCCACGTCAGCACGGCTTAACTGTAAAGCATTTTCTGGCTTTCTGATTGCACATCAAGGAGCAACAAGAAATAAAAATCCAATCCTACAAGTCTTCACATATGAGAAAAAGCATTGCTCACTGGAGGAATTCAATTAACTTGAATGAGATTGCTGACATGGGGGAGAACCGGATACGCAGTTCAGGTGGCAGAGTTACCACGTTACCTGCCATCTTCTAGTAATTCCCTGATTTATTTGCAGTATTCAGTAATTCAATGCAAAGCACAATACAGCACTAAACAGGCCTTCTGGAGTGAAGAAACAGCCTGCTAAAACGGCCATTTTATAAACCCATTATAATATTCAACTCTAAATCTGTAAATAAGGAAGTCATCAGCAGATAGTGATTACCATTAATCGTAACGTGACAGTAGCAGCATGAGTTTAATGAAAGAACTGTGGCGATATTGTACAAATGCATTAGTTGGACTATTATGGTTTTATTTATTAGTTGTCTTATATTTCTGTAAATACATCTCCAGCAATTGTCACCCCACTAAAACAATCACTCATGGACATTGAACCTGCCAAAACCTCTTATTTCAGGAAAGTACAAGTTCGGATTCACTAAAACTAAAATTAATATATTTACATTGCTTACATGCAAAACACAAATAAAAATGTATGTGTTACAATGAAAAACTGATATTTAAATGATCTCCTCAAAACAAAATTTTTAGCACTATTCTGCTACTTTTTCTTCTCTACTAAAGTGAAACCGAAAAACAAAACAGGAAAAAAACCAAACAACTTCACATTCTGATGCTTCCGAAGTACTATTTAAAACTTACGATTGATTTTTTCTTTCCTTTCCTCAGAAATGAATCAAATATAAACCAAATTCCAGTCCCCATCCCAAATTGTTATAAATTGTACTCATAAATTATATTTATATTAAAATACTGTGTATATACATATATACAACCTCCAAATAATCTTACAGTATACAAAAAATAATCTCTTGATTATTAACAAGATTATTAATGCTACATTGCCACTCTCTCTCTAGTTCTAAAGATAGGGGGAATTTTAGTCACACTCAAACCAAAAGTTTGTCTTTTATCTATCAAGTTCTACAAAGCAATTTGAGGATGAGTACACCTATCAAACAGTCTAGAGAGCTCATGAAAAACTTTTCCTAAATCAATTCTGAAAGTTGTGATAGTACCAGCAGATAATTTATATTAAAAATAACTGATAAGAAATTCCTATAACCCCAGTTATGAGTGCAATGGAGTTTCTAGGGATTATAAACTAACAACAGCAGGATACAAAGAGGTTTGTCAGGAAAACTGCAGGGTGGAACTTCTTCAGCATTACATTAAAAGTAAATAAGAATGTGGATAGTAAAGAAAATGTAACAAAGGCTGCACAATTCTATTTAAACTACTTTTGAGTCATATTAAAAACACATTAAAACATGGAAATAATAGAACACCATTATTACGTGTCAACGTGCCTTTGTGATGTCTTCACTGCTGTAGATTCTTCTAAACTACTACAGGTTATAGACACATATGTAGTGTTACGAGTTTAAATAGAAAACTTTATTCAAAAAACAGAAGATACAACCAGTAACGTCTTATGATTCCTGAACTTCTGCAGAACACGCTATTTTAAAATGGTCTTTACCTGTGGTTCTGAACAGTTCCAGGAACAATTTTGAACCTTTAAAAATTGTTCTAGAGTTTAGATTTTCAAGGAGAAAAAACCCCTAAAATACAAAATGACTCACGTTTTCTGCTTAGATATAACGTGGAATGTCTTAAGCCATGGAGAAAGCGTTGCTCTTAAAGCCACCTATTTATATAGTCATAGCTGTACGTTGCCTGTCATTTGTGTCACAGCACTGATAGGAATACTATGGCAACAGCAATGCAAAGAAAAAGAGCATGAGCTACTTTCCAACAATGAAGAATCATCCTCAAAGACGTTTAGGAAATCAGAGTATTTCTAATAACATTCACTATTTAATGTCCCTCATTTATCTGTGTATATATACACATACATATTTCTATTTATACACATATATACCACAAAAGGGGAAAACAATATGTATACACAAATCCTAAAGAGAAAGGAAAGGCTAAAGAAACTGCAAGTGGAAATGGCAGTCAGACAAAACAGGACATGAAGAGGAACTGTCTAAATTAGAGAGAGAGCATGTAAATGGCAACAGATGCTGGAAAAAGCCAAGAGATGAAGACAGACAGACAAAATACAAATAGAATAAAAAAGGAAAATAAAAGGAGCTGGACAGAAAAGCAGTCACAGTACAGTGGGTGGAAACACATTTTCTTGATGCCTGGACATGGAAAAAAAATGTACAGAAGGCTAAATAAGAGTAGCCCAACTCTAAAGGGCCTTTCATAAGCTCCAGCACAAACACT
>WEIS01089991.1:0-17769 GCA_013389965.1 Todus mexicanus
CAAAGAGGCATAGTGAAAAATAAAATATCAGACAAATTACAGGAATAAAGCATTTTGACATTGTGCAACTTCTTTTAAAATGAGAGGGTGAAGTAATAGCATTTGACTTGGTATTTCCTCCAACAAAGAGGTAATCTAATTTCACAGCTACCCTATAGACGGGGTGATTTTAAAGGAATATTTAATAATTTGTGGGATTTTTTTTTGTGCTTGACATTGGTGTTTCTATTTTAGTTCAGTTAATATATTTCTCCTTTGTATTCCATGTGTATTTCAATAACCATTTAGTGCTAAAATTTCCAGGTAGCACTTCAAATAGCTCAGAGTAGCATTTTGTACGCTGAACAATGGTGAGCAGAAAATACAATTCTTTCTTTTACCTCCTTATTTTTCTAAAATGATGAAGTAGAGTGTATACTGTTATAAAACCCGCAGAAATTATGAAGTCAGGATGTGATCTCAGTATTATTTATGAATAATGCAATCATATGACTCAATGAATGTACAAATCTAAGTAGAAAAATGAGAATACTTTGACAATAACACCTGAGATTGGCTTGACTTCATATTTACCGACCTCTGAATCCAAGCATTTTTATGTGCTTAAGAAAGTATTGATAATGACACTGCATTTTAAAGAGAATAGTATTCGTATTATTCTGTGGGTACTTGGCTACAGGAAACAGAAATATATCTCCATAGTGAGAAAATAGACAAGTGGAGGTTCAGTAAAGTGTTAAGTGATATCGCTAATGACAACTGCAAAAAATAAGGTAGTGGAAAAGGACGGACCACTGATTTTATTCAACAACCTGTAACAATATAATTTTAATCTTGAAACACTGACTTGTAGACTAGCCACATAATTGCACAAATTGCATAAATTTCTTAAAGGTCTTTGTTGTTAAAGTGTTTAATGATTTCTGTCATTTGCAATACACAGCATGTCACATTCTATTGCAATACTCCATATGTTATCTGTAGCCATCTATCCAGGCCGTTGTTGCTAGATTTTCCTAGCTCCTAGTCGGTATATGAGAGTAAAATTCCATCTCTTTCTATAATTTAACGAAAGAAAATAAAAATTTAAAGCTACATGGAAACCATTTGTTATTTTTAAGTTGAAATGTCTCCCCTAAGGATCTATCTAGAACCAATAGTTTTCCCAATCAGACACCAGGGCTGATGGTTACAACTGGTTGTCAAGAAGCTGACTAACAAAAGAAGCAGATACTTTCTGATAGGTATTAACTTTATTCACTTAGCTTATTATTAACTCAGTTTAATAGCTTTTCAGTTTTATTGACCACTACCAATGTAGTTAATTGAGAAAAAGGTCTTTCAGAAGAAATCTAGTCATCTAAGACTTTGGGGAATTTCAGGCATTTCAATTACTTTCTTCACTGATGCTCAATGTGTTCGTCTCAAACAGTAATATTACTGTACGTTAATTCTTGACGCTGATCTCAAAACGCTTATAAGTGGATCAAAGAAAATTTTCAGGTTCCTTGTTATTTTCCTCACAAGTAAATGAAAACTTAACTGATGAAGCTGGCTGTTCATTGAAGTGATATGGAACTATGGAACTTCACACCTCCAAGAATTACATTTAAATGTAGCATTCTCCTACAGCAATTAAAAAAATAATTCATGATAGATAGAAGAGCTGTGGCGGTGGTCACAGTAAGAGTAATGTTTTCATAGAATCATAGAATCATTTTGGTTGAAAGAGACCTTTAAGATCATCAAGTACAACCGTTAATCCAGCACTACCAAGTAACCACTAAACCGTGTCCCTCAGCACCACATCTACATGTCTTTTAAATGCCTCCAGGGATGGTGACACTGCCACTTTCCTGAGCAGCCTGCTCCAGTGCTTGACAACCCTTTCAGTGAATACGTTTTTCCTAATATCAAACCTAAACCTTCTCTGGTGTAATTTGAGGATGCTTCCTGTTGTCCTATCGCTTGTTGCTTGGAAGAACAGATTGAACTCTGCCTTGATATTACCGCCTTTCAGTCAGTTCTAGAGAACGATAAGGTCTCCCCTCAGACTCCTTTTCTGCAGGCTAAACAACCCCAATTCTCTCAGCTGCTCCTTTTAAGACTTGTGTTCTAGACCCTTCACCAGCTTCCAGTGAAACCACTGGCAAAGGCAGGGGATATGGAAGTGTTTGACCTGGAGAGCTATTTTTCCTCATTTCAATAAATGTCCCTTATGGTAACTCACCTCTGTCACCAATCAACTCAAAACTCTCCATCCGCAAAACACAAAGGGGGAGACAGAGTTCATCTTCTAAAAATTTTAAGGAGAAACTATAGAGGTTTTATTCTTTTTTTTTCTTTTTTTCTTTTTTCCTGCCTTTCTCTCCTGTCCCAGAGAGACCCCTCATCTTCTCCCTCCACTGAGTTCATTGTTCATGGGCAGAAGAAAAGGTTTATCTAAACATACTGAGATAGATAAGATACACACTTATATATATATATCAGCTTTAAGAAGTAAAAGCATTGTCTGATGAAGGTTTCCACTTAAGTGGAAACACAGGTTTTTTGGTTTTTCACTGACTTTGAAAACTGTGAGATCGGTCAAAACAGCTCTATCATAAAAAAAAAAAAAAAGCTTAAAAATCATTTGCTACACTGGAAGGGCTTCACAGTCATGTCCTGGTACCAGACATGCCATTTGATGAAGCTGTTTTAATCAAATTATTTCTTATTTGCAAATAAAGGTGAGAGTTTGGTTTTGCAAATGAAAGACATGACTTTGGCTTTCTATTCAGATACATCTTTAATATAAAGATTCAAATGGTAGTGACATAAGAGAAAAGGTTTGAGAAAGTTTAATATGACACTAACCAAGGACATATTATTAAACACTGACAGATTTAGCTGATTTTTTTGACCCACTGATCACCTCTGTCTTCTGTGCAAGTTGTGAATGAGATGGATTTACTCAGTGGTTCACTTCTTTATTATGAAGCACTTCATGTAGTGACAGCACTGCTCTTCTATGCTATGTAGCTTTTAAGTGAATCAATATTCGATGAAATTACTTATGCAATATTAATTTAAATGTGCTTATTTATGAATAATATCAGTTTTCATTTCCCCTTTGTACTTAAAGACATAAATATACTTGCAGCAATAATCTTTGGGAAACATAAATAAACTGTTTCTACTTTTCTTGGTTCCACCTTTAATTTTGCTTAGATAATGTTACTGTGGTTTTACTTATTTTATTAGTTTTCAGAAATCAGTATTTATAATCCTTTTGAGTTAGCTGAGTCTGGACTTTGACTATTGGCAAACTGGTGTAAAATGCTTTTGAAAGTTATTTTGTTAGCTTCTAACAATATTTCTGACAATATTTCTTCATCATTGGGAACACTTTTTGTTTCTATTGCCTATTTCTCTTGCATTTTGTAATCTGCAAAAGAAATTTGAAATACTAGGACCAGATGCTGGGAGGACCATGTACAGATTTTTCCATATATAGGGCAACTCGCTTGCTGAGAAAGGTTCTGTTAACGCTAAAATGATTTTGGTGCACATTAAAGTCAAGCTCTGTCTCTGCGAACTCTTGAGACCTCACAGTGCCACATGCAGTTAGTGTTAGTCAACTGATGTCCCTGTAGGTGGAGGACAGACACCGCTGGAGAACGGAGAGATCCACCTGGAGCTTCACCTCTGAGCACAGCTGTTCCTGTCTCCTTGCATTAGCTGGTAAAGGAACAGACCAGTATCTAGATCTCTAACCTCTAGAAAGCTGGGGTTAGGTGAGAGAAATTGCAGCCTCAGTAGATTAACGCATTACTGCAGACCTTGCCAGTGTTACAGGTACGGCCAACAGTATGGTGGTACCTCAGAGCAGCAGCTGTGAAGGTGCTGACCTGAGCATTTGGATGAAGGGGCAGGCAGTGATCAGCAAGAGTGGCTTACTGCCATGCACTGCAGCAGCATTGGGCACCCTGAAACATCCTGACACCATCCCCTGCACCAAAGTGTTCAAGTGTGGGAGGACATGCGCTTCCAATGTGTGTGGCAAGCAGCACGTGTTCACACTCCACCTTGCTGTCTGAGCGTGAGGCTGCTGTGATGGCAGAAAAAGGGCTTGGAGTGAACATGGCAGGGGAGTGAATAGATGCAGCTGAGTCACAGTTAGTGATGCTGGGGAGAGATCTGCAGAGATGGTTTATATTTCAGTGTGAATGAACATAACTGGTGGGTGAGGAAGGAGAGTGACACATTTTTTCCTGTGCACATGCATGGCCTGATGGAGAACCAGGAATTGCGGTTATCAGCACCCAATCTACCTTCAAAGACAACTCAGCAAATTAAGTTTGAAATGCCCTGCTATAATATTTTCCGAGTGCCTCTCACTCCCAGCACACACATTAGAACCAAAGTTCATTTTCACATACTGAGAAATCCTGACACAGAGAGTACAAAGTTCTGCTCACTAGGATTTCATTAAATAACTAAGAATTCACTGTCAGAGATGAAGTTATTATTCAAGAGTTCTGCTCTAATGAAAAGGCTTTTTTCTCATCTTTAAATCTTCTTTTTATGCTGCGGTTTTCATTTGGTTTGTTATAAGGAAATTACTTGAGTTGCCTCAATAAAAGTTTAAGCAGTCTTTACTTTGTAACTAAAGATGCACAGGAACAAATAATTCCAAAGATATACATCAAGTATATGCAAACTTTACAGAATCATCTCTTTCAAAGCAATTTTGAAAAACCACTTAAAGTCATACAGTGAGACATAAGTCTTATAAAAGAAACAGGTAAAATGAATTTTAAATATGTAGAATGAACATCTCTTTTATGGTTGTTTTTGAACATTTACTACTAAGAGATGTTAAAAAGAATGAGTAATGTTTACTAACAGCTCACTCACTCTCCTCTTACTGCTTGTAGCATTTCTGTAATGAGGACAAATTTCTGAAAAATTATTGTTGTTTTATAATGACTCATTTTGGGCTACATTCAGGCATGAGATAAGTGGTACTTTTAAGTTGTTAAAAATGCAAGTATATATAACTATCATGAGGGTTCTGTCCTGGGTTGAATTAAAAAATTACAACCTCTGTTTCACTTCAATAAAAAAGTGAGATGTCACATTCAGCAAAGTTCCTAATGATCATGTATGGCACCTGGCTTCTAATACTGAAATGGTTGTGACAAAATATAAGCCATATTCAGGAAAAAGGATGACATGTAAGAAACCCTGATGTTCTGTACCCTGTCTTTGAGACAGACAGGGGTTTTGGAGTCGGTGCAGGAAGGCATAAATGGTGACACAGTGAAAGAAATTATCTCAACCAACTGTACAGAGGGAAAAGAGGCTGCTCTGTTTGGTTGGTTGTAGCATGGAGAGCAAGATGATCATCTCTATGTGGGTTCATGTACCTTACCAAGTGCTCATGGAGAAATCTTGGCCAGCACTATAGCTGGGAATGTAGTTCCCAAAATAAGCTCATGCATATGTGCTGTTCAATATAGCACTGAGGATATGGTCAGGACTCCCTGCTGAGGAAGAAAACCTTCACACAATCTCAGAGTAATTCAGCCCAGGCAAAGTCTGAGCACCACATATTTTTCAGGGATTTGGAGGTTCAGGTTTCACTAGTAACAGAAAAAAAGGGATGTTGCCAGTTTCTATTGCTTGATAGAGCTTAACTGGTTTGTCTCAGCCCAACATATAGTGCAAACCATAAAGTCTTACCAGATGTACGATGTTAAAGCCTGGAGACTTTTGTTGTAATGAAGGATGAGAGTTTTCAGGAAATTAAACTGTGCACCAGGAAGAAAATAGAAGAAAACAGAAGTGTCAGCAGTGCACAGGCCAGTGTAATACCAAAGGAGTGGGTACCTGTGCCAGGCAGCACCCTCCCTCCCTCTCCGCCTGCTCTCCGTCTGAGTAAGGGCAGTCCCAGATTTTCCTGCACTAAAAGTGCTTTTGAATCTGGACCAGCTTCCACCTGGAAATAGATGGGCATGCACTGCACCTTCACATCCACGCCATACAGATTCTCTGGCCATCCCCACTGTAGCCTTTGTCTTCAAGGAGTCCTCAGAGATCACATCAAACCAATTCTTGATCTACACATAGCTCATAAGCAAGGGGTATGTCACCTCCAGCCTGAATAAATCTCTCCAGCTGTAGTAGATACATGGCTTGCCCCCAAACCTTGCTTGAATTCTCCCACAAAAGAGAACATCCTCCATCCCTGTGCACCCAGCACCGCGTTGTGACTCTGTGGCCTCAGACATTTCTGTACCATTGGCTGTGCAGCATGTGTCCAGCTTCTCTGTGTGCCGTCCCTGTCCCTGCACCAGGTGACAATTCAGACAGCTTTGTGTCATTGTGGGTAAAGCGAACTTCATTCTTGAGTATGAATATCTTCCTCACAGAAAAGGATACGCAGGCAGGAGGTTAATCTCTTTGCATTGAAAAATTAGGACACGCATAGGTGATCTGTCAGGTGCTACCAGGAGGTGAACAAATTAAAATGTAAGAGTCATGACTGTCAGACTTTCTAGTCCAATTCTTGCCTTGTGCCAGGAAGTAAGCAATAACTATACAGTCTGGTGAGCTGCTTTATGGACACAAGTAATTATATTCCCTGATACACAAAAACATGTATGTCTCATTACAATTAAGTACAGAAGTAAACAAAGATAAAAGGACTAGAACTAAATGTTCAGAATGTCATTCATATGCTTGGCTTAAGTCCCCCTATGGGGACAGTCTGTGAGAGGTGGGGCTATTCAGCCTAGAGTAGAGAAGGCACCCAGGAGACCTTATAGAGGTTTTCTAGTGCCTGAAGGAGACCTACAAGAAAGCTGGGGAAGGGTTTTTTGCAAGAGTTTGTAGTGATAGGACAAGGGGAAATGGCTTTGAGCTGGAAAAGGGTAAATTTATATAAGATATTAGAAAGGAATTCTTTAGGGTGAGGGTAATGAGACACTGGAACAGGTTGGTAGGGAAGCTGTGGATGCTCCATCCCTGGAAGTGTTCAAGGCCAAGTTGCACAGTGAGGTGTCTCGTGGGAAGTGTCCCTGGACATGGCAGGAGGGTTGGAACTAGATGCTCCTTAAGGTCCCCTCTAACCCAAACCATTCTAAGATTTAGCTCAAGTTTTACATAACAAGGAAGACAGCATGTGGAAATCTGGCCTTCTAAGTGGAGTTAGTGTGGAGAGTAGTCATCAGAGGTATTTGCCCAATACCCAAAAAGAAAATTGTTACTTGGTTCAAATATTTCATATGATAATAATCAAAGTGAGAATTTTGAAGAGATATACTGCTTCTAAAGTTATAGTACAATTCTGTGGTCACATTTCTGTGACAACTAGATCAGAAACATTAAATAATTCAATATTCCATCCCTATGTCATTACAATGCTAAAGTACTTGCCAAAAAGTAAGTATAAAATGATAAAATTCACGTGACTAAATGTAGTTGGACTTCTCTTAAAGTCAGTGCAGATCTAGGGAGCAACTCAGTTCACCCTAGAGCAGGTATCTTAAATATACTGTAGATATGTGCATTTAATAAAAAAAATCTACTCTAGCAATATAAAAAGTTTAGACTTGGAAATCCAATCTCCATGCATGCAGATTTCATTAAATAAGTCTGATACCAAATCAGGTATCCACAAAACTTATCAAGCTTACCAAGCAAAAAGCTACAGTGAAAACCTATGCTGGCCACCCAGCTGTCAAGACAAATTTTGAAATCAGTCAGTTTGGCTCAGTCTGATTTTTCTATTTTTGTAGGGGAAACATAGCTACGTAAATTCACATGATTTCCAGCATTTCCACGTTTCCATACCTGAAAGAACCTGGCACTGAAGCATGTACCATATACATGGTGGAAATCCTGGTTCCACTGAAGTCAAAGACAATGTTTCCTTGATTTCAGAAATGACAGGATTTCATGCAGGGACAAGAATGGTTGTGCCATGTCACCAAATATCTGCACAGGGAATGAAGTTCACCCCCCAAACTTCAAAGCAAAACCAAACAAACCCCCCTTGTCTGGTGTGTTCCTCATTTCACATTTCATCAAGACATCTGCAGGGAACTCTGTCGTAGGGAACAGGGTGTCTTGTGCTTGAAATGTGAACAAAGAAACAAGTGCTGGAGTTCAGCGATGACTCACATCTGGCAGCACATATTCCTGTCACTTCTGAGCAGCCCTACTCTGCTCTGCACCACAGAAACATTTTAAATGATGTGGGAGATATTTTTTATGGAGAAGCAAAACACCCTGTACATGACTCACAAAGATCTTGTTATTATTTTATCCCTTATTCAAATTAATCTTTAGATCAAGATTTTATTAATACTCATAATTAATTTGGCCTTACATAATGCTTTTAATTCAAGTATCTCACAACACTTCTTGAGCATTATCTAATTAAGCTTGTCACAATATCTCTGTGATGTAGTCAAGGAATCTGTGTGGCTTGTTTCATCCACCGCCAAGAAGCAGTCACCCCTGAGGTCAAGTAAGGCAGCTGTTCAATAATGCATAGCAGCGTTGCACCACACTTTGGGAGAAGAAGTGAGAAATAGCATCCCTAATTGGAACTAAAGGGGGATTAAGGGAGGAAAATGTAATTATCTGTAATTTCAGATTTAAAGGTGATAATTTGTCTTTTCCTCTGAAGATTGTCAAATGCTCTTTAATGTCCAGTTGGGTTTTTTTAGATCATGGTAAAGATATCTCATTAAGTACCATAGGTCCTCTAGTATTCTCTGGTTAGAGTCTGAGAGGAGTTACCTTAGTATGTCGTGATTCCATGACCTATTTTACTTTGAAATTCTGTGTCTACACATACCATTTACTTGCACAAAGTAAACAGCTACTGTGATTCTTTGATCAAAACCTTAAGCAACTGCCATTTCTCCCTACAAGGCTTACTTCAAGTACTGTTATTACCCCCACTGTACAGAAAGAAACTGAAGCACTGGGAAAATAAATGATCTTCCTGTACATACTGAGAAAGCTAGTGATTAAAAGGTGAACAAATCTTATTTTCCAGGCCTCTATTACTTTGCTAAGCTCTCACTCATCCTTCTTTCTACCTGTTAAAATATCCCTCACATTCAGTCTAGATGACAGACTCTTTCTGTATTTTTGATACCCTTGATTAAAGTACAGATTAAGTGCAGAGTCTAAAATACTCTGGCCAACAGGAGAGATTTCATATATCCATTCTCATTTGTTCCACTACTAAACCAAGATTTAAGAAAGCTAATAACCCCACTAATGCAGAAGCTTCCCAAGTGTCTTTTGGGCAACTGCTCCCCATAGCAGGAGCACCCCATTTGTGCCTACTGCTGCTTCAACCCAGACCCACCCCTGTGGGGAAACGCAGCAGATACCAGTCACCCAGGCTGTTCAGGGCTTCACGGGCTGAGGCATGTGGGACATGGGGCTTTGTGTGTCTGCCCAAGGGGGACAAATTACTTCATGTGCAACTTCCTTTACTCAGGAAGGGGCAAGAGGAGCAATCCCATGGACAGGATAGTCACTGAAAACAGCTCTAAACTTTTCGCAGGTTCTTGCAGCCAGATCAGGCTGCAGTGATCTCCTATAACCTGCTCCATAGCACAGAAAGCATCCAATATCACCATGGATTTTTTGTTTAAGGTTAAAACCTAACCTTAATTTAGATGCCGAGACACAAAGGTTCCACTGTGTCTCTAGGTAAAGTATTAGAATGGAAAGTTACACTCACCACTGAGACTTTACTGAATCTCTGGCCACTCAGTCTCAATTATAAGAAAACATGCCCCTTGTAGGTATTTATAAACAAGTTTACTGAGACTCAGGAGGAGCCTGAGAAGCCCAGGTATTTTTGCCAAGACCTAGAAAAGCCAAGAGGTCTAGAAAATTCACTTTTCTCCATCCTGCTCATAGTATTTTTCAGACTTTGCCTTTCATGTGTATATCTTTTTTTGAGTTCCTCTGTAGCAGAATGTGCATTCTTACGAAGCAAGGAAGTGGAGAAAAATTATAAGGAACTTGCTAAGGATTCTGGGTGATTACTATATTTTGAGAAAGCACAACCAGTACTGTAGCATCTCGAAGACACAGATCTTAAAACACAGAGAATATTACATAAAAACATCTGTAAACCCAGTACTTTTACTATCTAGTAATGATATACTCTCCAGTGATTTATATCATCCCCTATTTTATGAAAACTAGGAGAACTGATGTACAGTATTATCAAGAAGGGAGCAGAAAGCTGACATGATCATTCCCAAGATGAAAACACCTTTGCAAGATGAACCTGTAAGTAAAGTTCCTATGAGGACAAAAATTCCAGTCCTTGGATGATTTAATTTCTCCCCAAATCTTGATGCTTTCTGATACTTTATGAAAGAAACATTCAGGGGAAAAAAAATATCCATCAGAGTTCATTATTCCAGTTTTATGATTATAGAATAGTTACAATCTTGAAACAAAGTCACTCCTGAAGAAAAACAAAACGAAATAAAACAAACCCCCAAAACCACAAGAAAACAACCCCCCCCCCAACCCCCCCGGGGAAATATTTCAGTCTGTAAAAGTATTGTAACAAAAAGTTCTGACATGCTCAACCCATCTCTATGTTATTTGAGTTAAAATTAACACAATTTCACATTTCACCAGAGCAGAACATCTGTCAAAGTTTTAATAGCTTTTGTTGTGTTCTTTAAGCAAGTTCACTCGCTTTTAATAAAAAAATTATACTCTTCGTTTCAGTTAGAACTTTTTTGAAAGAAAGTTAAATTCTTTTCAATGACACCCAGAAGTATCCACATCTCCTCCACAGTAGATAATAAATTCCATATGACTGTTTTAATCACGTTCACTATGGTGTGTATCGTAAACAGCTGTATCTTCACAGTTACAGTGGTTGCACTTGTATTTTCTTTGTAGAAAAATGCATGCCCTTTCTCCTCGAGAGACAGAAAGAACATCTCTCGAGTCAGCTACTAACAGCTGAAAAATGCTGAATTTATTACACTGCAAACCTGAGAAACACACATGGGGGGAGGTGAAGTTAACTTCAGGGGACTAAAAGTTAGAGAAGTCAAGGTTGAGCTCTTCATAGCGATGAGAGATGTGGGCTCCTAAGTGATTCATCTCACTCCAAATGAGGTGTCTAATTACATATCTTCCCTAGATCAGGGTAAGTAATTGCAAGTTGGAAATTCCTGTTATTCTCTGCTGATACTAAAGGGAGTGAAAGGCAACTAACTCAATCCTCGATACTAACTTTGACTAAATTTTGGTGAGATCTTCCTGTCCTAAGTGCCTGCAATTATCTTCCAATGCTATTTTTAAACTGCTTATGGATTTTCATAACCATTCCTAAAACCAACAGGAAGCCAGCCAGGCTGGGCAATTTCCAGGGATTACATGCCTAAGGCTGATGCTGGAGCAGTGACATTAGCAGTGCTAAGTGTGCAGTGACAGTGTATTATAAACTCTTATTTCAGATTTAATTCTTCATACAATATTGCATTTGAGTCAATGAATGAGTAAACCCGTTGTTTGAATATTGCTACAACAGTACCTTATGCTGTACTAAAGTGGATGAAACACCAAAGAGCAATAGATATAACAACACACAGTGCCATTACCAAAGCAGAATGACCAGATGTCTTGTCTTGGCACAGATTTGTGAATACGTTGCTATATGCAGAGCATGCAAGACCTTTGATCTTATTAGCATGAATTTAT
This sequence comes from Todus mexicanus, assembly GCA_013389965.1. Taxonomy (NCBI): domain Eukaryota; kingdom Metazoa; phylum Chordata; class Aves; order Coraciiformes; family Todidae; genus Todus; species Todus mexicanus. The sequence continues at coordinate 11,752 of WEIS01089991.1, forward strand.
GCAAGTGAACGTATTATTTAGAGGCAGGTTTAGGTTTTAAATGTGTGTGTGCTAGTGCAAAAATCTATCTAAAGCAATCAGTTGTTAGATATGCTAAATGAAAGCATTGGTGCATGCCATTGCTCTGTTAGGATTTAGAGGCACTTAGGGGGTGAAGAGCAAGAGACTGAGTTCTTCTTTTAATGGTATCGACACATCATGGCTGGCAGAAGAGCAGAAATACCTAAATTAAAAGTTAATTTGGGTATCCACATTGTGCAGCAATCTGACATATTCTAAGTTGCCTTCAGTGGGACTGCACAGATGTTACAGAGGAGACAGTAAGCCAGCTCTCATAACTTTACAGCATATGTTTTGCTGTAATGCTCAGATTTGGTTGGCTCTACAAGCCAAATTCAAAATGAACAAAATGTCAGTGATTTCTCTCTAGTTGTAATCATTTACTCCATGGCAAAATGGGATCATGGGTAGAAAGGAAAAAACCAACCCAGGTGATATGGGAATATAAACAAGAGGAAAACAAAAGAGGAAAACATTCAAGGAAGTTATTTGCACTGAAACAATAAAGGGCATCTCAAATGCTAAACAGTTCAACATCCTACCTGATAAACCATACTTAACTGGCTATATACATTAAGACCATTATAAGTAAATTCAGCCCCCACCCCCATACAGCATTAATCAAATATAGAATCAAGACAGACGGAACCTCAAGTACAAAAGGAAACATCTCATTTCTCAGTCATACTCAGTCAGCCATAAGAACAGATGGCCCTTAATAGCATGCCCTGAAACGTCTAATTACATGAGAAACTTTGAATAGTTTTTCTGGACTTTTAATTGGTCCCCCAACTGTGTGTGAAGAAAGCCAAATGTTTTAATAGATTAAATAATAAATATCAAGATAGAGTGCGTTACAGCGTGTACGAGACCTTGCTAGTTTATTGCTAATGTGGATTTAAAAAATAAGGCAGTGCAGGGAGGGATTCAGCCCTGCAAATCCAGATTGTCATGCAAACAGTCTATACTCATTTCCTTGGAAATTTTCCTCATAACAAGCTGGGTACCTTGCCATCCCACAAAATAGAAACAACAAGATGTGTATCATAACAGATTTAGGGTCACTATGAATTTAGCCTATATAAATGACATAAGAGGAGCAATGGGCAGTTACTATAGCAACCAACAAAACTCTAAAAGGAGAGGGGCATAGACGTTACATATCAGGATGCCAAACTGAAAAATAACAATAGAACTAGAAGATTAACAATATGTTGTGAAGATCTAATCTACTGAAATAATACAATGTTTTATTTATATCATTAAAACAGTTAAGGTGTATTTAATGATGGAGATACAGTTAAGTACCTAAACAATAGCAAAACAACAGACACAGAAACTAAGCATTAAGTGAGGCACGAAAAAATCAGCAACAGTAAATGTGTTTTTCAGTGTGCACTGGATTCAGAAACTTACCTAGACATAGAGGATCAATACGTCTATTGCCCAGGACCTTGTATAATATTTCCCTCTACTAATGTGGGCCATAGGAAAACATTGAAGTTCTGCTATTTTGGTCAATCACATCATTTAATCCAGGTTGTGATCATGGTGTTTAACCACATTAAATTTTGTGCTGCAATTAGAAAATCTGTTCCAAAACATTGTTGCTCTGATACTTAGAAACCTTCAAGATAAATTTATTAATGGCCAGATTATACTCATTTGTCCTCGTGCCAGCAGTGGCTATTAGTTCAAATAGCTTTTCTCGGGTGTATTAACACACGACACTATAAACATGAAACATTTTGTTAGGGTGTGAAAGCCAAGTTCCTCTCAGAAGACAGAATCACAGGGTGGTTTGGATTGGAAGGGACCTTTAAAGGTCACCTAGTTCCCCTCTCCCCTTCCACGGGCAGAGACATCTTCCAACCTCACCTCGAACACTTCCAAGTTTGGGGCACCCACAACTTCTTGGGCAACTTGTTCCAGTGTTTCACCACCCTCATAGTGAAAAATTTCTTCTTTATGTCTAATCTAAATCTGCCCTCTTCTGGTTTCAAACAATTACCCCTCATTCTATTACCACTGGCCCTAGTAAAAAGTCCCTCTTCATCTTTCTTATAAGACACCTTTAAGGACTGAAAAGCTGCAGTAAGGTGCCCCTGGAGCCTTATCTTCTCCAGGCTTAACAACCCCAACTCTCTTGGCCTTCTCTTGTAGGAGAGGTGTTCTGCCCCTCTAATTATTTGGTAATCTTTCTTTCCCTGATTATCTTAGAAGTCTCTTAGCTTTTCAGTGTGTTTTATTCATTTATATAACCAGCTATAATTGTACACCAGAAAAAATCTCACTAGAGTACTGTTTAGTACTTCTCTGTCCTCAAGGATATGTTTTCTTTTTATATGGCTGCATCACTTCAGTCTATCACAGGATAACTACCAGCTATAATATTTTTNCTCACTCAGTTTGGCCTTGGCAGCTTCAGCTTTGCCCTGAGGCCTCCGGCCCCGGTCTCAGCCCCCGGCTCAGGCCTTGGCTGGGCCCCAGGTTCTGGGCCGCATCCCTGAATCCAGCTCCCGGTTCCCGTCTGCTGCTGGGCCCTTCCACACCATAAGTGGGGATGGTGACGTATTTACCATCGGGTGGGTTGGGTTCGATACTGGTTTTGTACATATTTGTATATATTTACCTTTTATTATTACTGTTATTATTATTTTCATGTTTTAGTAAAGCTGTTCTAGTTTCCTTTCCTAATCAATAAGTCTCTCTCCTTTATTTCCTTTCTTCCCATTTTGGGTGAGGAGGGGAAGAGAGCTTTCTGTTGCAGATGTAGGGGTGTCCTGACCCCAAACCGTGACAATATGGCTATGTAGTGATAACTGAGCCTTATCATTATTATTTATACATGTACTCCAGCATAAACCTAGATGACTGTAGTCCCAGTAATAAGAATTTACTAGAAATATAGAGATCACTATTCACCTGTCTTCAGGATCTGTGGCAGTACCTCAAGGTCTGCCTCAGTGAAATCTCTTTTCCAATCCTTCCAGAGCACAACTGACCAAAATCCTTTATGTTTTCATCCATCTAATCTATATTTCACTGCTGGTTCCTACCACAGTGATTCTCAGCCCCACCAATTTAATCTTATCTTTCCTGAACAGCACACACCTATTTTTCATTGATGATTATAATTTCATTATGGTTCCTGTTACTGTACAGGAAAGAATCAGGTGATTTAAAAAGATCCAGACTGTTCAGCAGTATTTTACACATATTTCCAAGAATGCAGAAGGATGCAGGGAATGAAAGAAAATGGGTAATTATGGCCATAAGGTCTGTTGTGCTAAACTGAAAGCAAATACTGTTTTGCACAGGTGCAAATTGTTACAGAGGTGAAACAATCGTGTAGAAAGTATAATGCCTAAAATGATAGTGCTTCCACTTTTGGTTTGTACAGTTAACCAGTATGACACATCTTGCTAGCTATCTTTGCCATCTCCTCATCTGTGTTCACAGGGGAATCTAGTTGAATCTCTGTTTACAGTGGTCCATAAAGGGGTTTTTTAGGCCTGTTACTAGCCAGGAGTTAACCCAAAAGCTCCCTCTGTGAGTAGTAATAAGGATGTTTTCTGAACCATTTGTGGTGGTTTATCCCTGAGGTTCCTAGTGCTCATTGTTCCAATACCAAGGCACTCTGTGAACTCCATGCCCGGCGCTTTCATGAAGATCCTAGCTTCTCAGGGCTGGATATTAGAAGTTGTGATGAAATCTGACTTTGCAGCTATCAGAAGGCCTGAGAAGTCACAGAATCACAGAATTATTAAGGCTGGAAAAGACCTCTGAGATCATCGAGTCCAGCCTATGACCTAACACCTAGTACCTAACACCTAAGTCAATAATTTTGAAGATTATAGCTCCTAAAGTACAGAGATTAGGATTAAGAAACCTAGCGATTAGGATTTTTGTGTCTCCACATGTAACCTGTCACTGGCATACAGGCCACCTGCACAGGCCTGTGGGCTCTATCCCTTTGTGTAATGATTTCCAGAGCTTGGAAAAGTTTCCTTTTATTTCAAAAAGTCTACAAAGAAGTACAACAAAGATAACCTCACCTAACAGTGTAAAGAGCTAAAAAGTAACTTTTCTGCTCTTTAACTGTAATGATAAGTGCACTTCTAGGGGCAGAGCTGTACTATTGGAAGTCTTCCAGGGTGGAGAAATAGGATAAGAAACAGATTAAGAGAAGTAGCATTAGAGAACCACAAAGCCTTGTATTACTTAGAGGATACTTGCTCTGCAAGATGTCCAAAGAAAAGAAGATTGCTGAAGTGATGGCAAAAACAGGAGGTAGAGGAAAGCTGAGCTTAAAGGAAAGAAAACTAGTATCAGCAATCTCAGGAGCTTCAAAATACTTAGATATATTGTCCAAGTTGTCCTGTTCTTGTGCTGAAGGGAGAGTCAAACCATGGGAATTCAAATAAGGAAATTCTGAAGCAGTCAGAAAGGGCCATGAGAAAGCAAATTATAGATAAGAAAAGGAGTTATTTGGAAATGCTATTTTGCATGATAATGAACAAGCCAAATAACATTCTGGATGAAATCACCTTACACAAATAGGGAAGGTGAAACACAACAGCCCTATAATTGAATACAGTCCTAACTAAGATGACTACTTCAGATAAATATTCAGCACACAGGATTGCAAGTTCACAAAAAATATCAAGGGAAAGCATAGGCCAGAGACACCTAGCCATCAAGCAGATGAATAAATCAAGTGAAGATTAATTATATTAAAATTCTTAGCATTAGATTAAAGAACAGAAAAAAAATGTTTGCAAGGTAACATTTATTACTTTGGAAAGAAGAAATATGAAGGAGCCTTCTTTGTAAAACTATGACAACTGTTCTTAACTAGCAATACACAGCACAGTTCTGCAGGTAGTTATTCTGCATCTAAATTTGATGTATGCAGCAGTTAGGAGTTGCTATCAAAACAGGATAAGCCACCTAGGCAGTGTGTCATTTTGATTGCTCTTTCCTATCTAGTTGTGTATTTGCTTTAATGGTTTTTAGTTTTCATTCCATCTCTCCACACCTCTCACTGCCTTCAAAATAAAACCAGGTAGACTGAGGCAGAGGTATTGTCTACTGGGTGCTTATTACAGGGTCAATGTTACACAAACTAATTAGGGTTTCAGAAACCATAACACAACTAACCTAGATTGAGGCACAAGGTCAGATAGTAAAATTAAACACCATTTCCTGTGGTTTTCAATGGTTACCTCTGGGCTTTCAAATTAGACTAGACAAGGAATCCAGGCTTGTTCTGTCTCATTACAGAGAGAGATATTACTTCAGTTGAAGTACCTGTCCACTGAAAGGCACTTTGTGCTTTACAAGAGTTTCCAGACTTTCACATTCTGAAAGATGCCATTTCTTTTCTATAGAAAGATTGAAAATATATCATTTCAGCCTGAGCTCTTGGTAACAGAAGTTAAAAAAAAAAGTTTTATATGCAATAAATTGGAGTCTAGCATAACTTGATATTGTGAAAGTAGAAGCTAACATGAAAAATCTAAAGTCAAATTGTTGAAACATTGAAACAAGGGTTATAGCAACAGATTTTTAAATTATTTTCTGTATTACCCTAGGTTTAAGTGAAATTATTGTGGGCAACAAAGTATTCATAACATTTTATACACAAATAATAATGTAGTTATAGAGTTCTAGACACTTAGAATGGAAAATATGACTACTTGCCATAATATCAGTGTAAAAAATTATTTATTAATAGTTTTAGAATATTCACTCATGGCTATGGATCAGTTATGAAACCCTCTGTTCTGGGTTTAGGATAGAAATATATATATATTTGTGTGTGAACATACACACATGCACACACTTATAATTGTGTGTGTGAATGACAGAATGGAATGTTCTTTGGGATATTCTAATTAACCTTTTAATCAGAAGTAAACAGTAACACATAAGTCACGTAGATTCTTACAGAAA
>WEIS01089993.1:8430-43976 GCA_013389965.1 Todus mexicanus
GGGCAGGGGGGCTCTGGTCGGGACATGGGGAGGGGCTGGGGCCCGGGCAGGGGGGCTCTGGCCGCAGCCTGAGGGGAGGCAGCAGCAGATGCTTGGGGGAACTTTCAGGGGACACCCCCAGGGCTCGGAGCAGGGGGGGGCTCTGGGGGACACCCCCTCTCAGAGGACCCGGGCTAGGCCTGGGGAGACGGGAGGACAGCCAGGAGGTGACCTCGCTGCTGCACAGGCACATTGCCTGTAACTCGCTTTTCGTGTCCACCAGAGTCCTGGCTGCGCTGATTAATGGTTGTGTAATTAAAGCCTGTAGGAATTGTGAGGGCTGCGATGCTCCTCGGTAGCCCCTGGTTGCTGCGGAGGGAGGTGCGGGACGCCGCAGGTGGCCTTCCCTCCTCTGTCCCCACCCTGTGCCATTGCAGCACCGGGTCCCCCAGGCTGCGCCTGGCGTGGTCAGCAGCAGGTGCCGGTGGGGGCTCCATCTGCAGGACTCCAGGGCCTGAGGACAGTCACCCTATCTGCTTCTGATGGCAAATAGCCACCCTTTATTTCCTGAAGAAAATTCCTACCTATACAGAACTGTTAATCATTTGTGACTTGCGAGTTTCTCGGTCCAAGATCTAGATTGTGATTGTCTCCAAATGACTGTAAGATGAGCATCAAACAATAATTGTTTAAGCGAGAGGTTGGTTGGTATCAATGTGTAAAACCTCTTAAAGGAGGTTGCCTCCTAGTCTCAAAAGACTCTGTTGCTAAGCTCTAAAAACAAAACATGGTGCAACCAACACAAGTCAGAACAGAATGACCTCCCATCCTTCTACTTTATTGTCCCTGAGCAGGCTCCAAATCTCTGATTTTCTTTACAAACCCCACTCTTGCAGCTTCACTAACTGCAGCAGAGGCTTTGTCGCCTGTCAGGACACCCAATGCCTTGGGGTTACGCTGTACCCAGAAGGGCTGTGAATTCATGGAGAAGATCTTGCTGGCAGTTTCTCTTTTTTCCGTAGCAGCGCTGCCTAGGTGATCATGCTCCACTGCTTTCGGTTGTGGTCGTGTTAGAGAGAATTACCTTAAGCCAGTTGGGACTTTGTTGGTGAAAAGCAACATCTTTTCATCGATCGCAGGACACAGATGCCAGATCTTCTGCATGCTCAGGCTCTGCTTGAGAAAACATTCTCGGGCTGCCTGTGTCAGATGGGGTCCCAGGCTTGGGAGGTGTTGTAGCTGGTATAGCAAAGATCTGGCTCTGGATGCTGTTGGACCAGCACGTGGCACTGGCTGAACTGGAATCCCTTCTATATGTTTGTGTGGCTATTAATATGCTTCAGGTGTATCTGAAGCAGCCTGTGTCTTAAATGTAGATGAGACTCTGCCAGTCAGATCTTCCGGTAGCCTTTATGAGGGGCTTGAGGGCTTAGACCATCTAGATAGAGCAGACGCTGGCTGTTGGGGAGAGCAACCGCGCTGGGGAGAGTTGCAGTGTTCTCTGGAGGTGAGCAGGACGGGTCACAGCCATTAACACTCAGTTCTCCATGTGGAGTCTGGGGCAGAGCTGGGCCTCACGAGCCTGGACTGGGAATGAAGTTGCCTTGGAGACTGGGCAAGATTTTTGAGCACAGATTGAAGAGAGTTCCTGATCTCTCCCAGTTATTGTGTACAGACTAACCCTCATCTTGTAAACAGGCTTTCGTCAGTTCTCACTGTGATGAATCTTCTGTCATTAAACTCTTCTGAGTCTTTCTGTCTACAGCCAATCTCTGCTGGAATATGCACCAGTAAGGTTAATTGTAAACTGGGCGTTGGAGGTGTGGGAGAACAGGTAAAAGGATTCTCCTCTCCCCATGACGGAGGAATGCAGAGTCTTTTGGTACTTTACAGCCTGACAGGGCAATAACCTGAAGTGACTGGACTTTTGCCTCTTCCCTGAGGCTCTCGCTCAGGTGCTGTCCATGTGTCAAGGCAATTCTCTGCAGACAGCTGGCAGAGGGCAAAGTTTAGTAGTATTTGCCTGCAGATGAGTCAGCAGAAGAGAAATAGCTCCCTCCTGTAGAGTGGAATGATCTTGTGGGCAAAGCAGCACATGACCATTGCATCTGACTGTGCCAACACCTTCCAAGTTCAGAGGGACAATAGGGGAGCCCAGGAGCCAGCAGTGCCACCCAGGAACTGGAGAGGCTTTGCCGGTCCAGCCTACCTACCGGTCCTGTGCTGGCTCAGATCTTGGGTGGGAAATGCAGCAGCTTTGGGCTGGAGCATTTACTGAGTTTTTGCAATCAGCTCTTGTTTTGCACAGGGTTTAAGTAGCAGGATTTATTTTGCCTCAGCACATGGTTCTGCAAGTGAAAAGCAGTGGAAGTGGCAGAAGCAATCCTACTGCTGCCTGTAGATCTGCAGATAATACTCTTCAAGAAATTCCTCAGCACATGAAAACACAAAGAATGGAGATGGGCCAGGTCCTCGTGCCATCTGTGTGGGTAGGATGCAGAAATATCTGATCTGCTTCTCCTGGTGTAGCGTGAAGCAGCAGTTCTCTGACACCACCAAGGCTGAACAAACACATCCCTACTGTCCATGAAGATGCAGACAGTGAGATAAGGCTTTGGCTAAGCAAGAAGATTTCCCATGCATATTCTGACCTTCTCCATCTGCCAGAGGTGCAAACTCCGGCATTGTGGTTAAATTCCAGCTGAGATGATGGTGTAGTTAACTCACACTAAAGGAGAAGTTTTAAATTCCTTCCCTACCTATATGTTACTTTTTCTTTGTGGTAATCACCGCTTGTCCTTCTCGCCCCCAGGAGTGGCCGCGTTTCGGTGGGATTCGGTAATTTCCTGACGGAGAGAGCAACTCTTCTCCCGTCTGGCAGTCGGCCGCTGTACTGCAGAGCCGGTACTACTCTCTGAGGTGAGCTGGCTGGCAGGTGATGCACGGGGCTGCTTGGATACAGGCTGTGCACCAAAGAAATAAGTTTCAGAAGCAAAGCCCCGAGTGTTTTGTGAAGTGATGCAGAGACTGTGACTTGCCCGTGGCTTTGCCGAATGGGGCACTCCGAACTTTGTTCCTTGCGAGCAGTATTTCATATTCAGCATGGGCTCAGTAACACAGGAGGGTGACGCCTAGAACCAAATAGAATGATCTTAATATTTTACAGCAGGGCTCTTTCTTCCGGTTATGCCCCACTTTTATCTCGGAGTTCTCAGGGTGAGCTTTGAGACCTATCTTCTCTTTCCCCTTTCCCATCTGCTGCGAATGTAATTAATGTTAGAGCAGGCAGCAGTTTACGCATTTGGGGAAGCAGAACTGTGTGCTCGTGTTAAGCTCAGCTACAGATGCTGGATCCCATTGTTACTAAGTAATTGTTTGGGATGCTATTTTAGTCATTTGGGTCAAAATGAAACAGTCTAAGATTAGGAGCTTTATCGCAACAAGGCATGGTTTGTTTTGAAAAACTGCATGTTCCCAGATTTTAATGAAGACATGTTTGGTCCTGGGACAACTTCCCAGAAACGCACTAGCCACAGGAGAGAGATTTTAAAGCTCTGAAGAGTGGTAAAATTATTGTTTAATTTCGGCATTAATTCGAGTAATTAGCAGAGCTGCGTCACTTGTGAGGTGCCCAGCCCAGCTCTCCGGACGCTGCAGAGACTCCTTCAGCAATATCTAGCCTGTAGCATCAGAGCAGACAGAGCATATTTACGCCATCCTCAAAGCTGGTTTCTCCCTTGGTATGTCAGGTAGAGCCACCGCTGCTGGGCAGCTGGTGCTGCCTGACCACTGCCACTTACTTAATGCGAAGCAAATCCATTCGCTTAAGCGATTATTTGCCATCATTTGACTACCTGCACCCTGAGAAGTGGAGCAGTGAGTTAGATTGGAAGAATGCGAATGGGTTGGCATGGGACGGGTTGGAAGATGCTGTTGAAGATTTCTCCAGGGGTCAGGTGGTGCTGCTGTACCTCAGCATGAAGCACAGTGTGCCCTGTGCTGTGCCCTGCTGTTCTTTGGCTGGCCCTGAGCTCTGCACCCAGCAGCAAGACGCTGGTGATAACTCAGCAGAGAGCGTACGTGTGTGCAGGGAAGTTGGGTTGCTCTGCTGGGCCGAGCTAAGGTGGGAAAAGCTTCACCTGTTTATGCATGGAGACTGCTGCGTCTATACTCCAGCACCTCTGCCAGTGCCTTTAATGTTCTGCTGGGCAGTGGTTCAGCACATTAATAGACCTTTTAATTCTCTCCGAAAGGAAGGAAGTGAGCGGTCAGAGACCAACAGGTGACTTGAAGCACAGTGAAATTATTTTGACCAAATAACAAGAAAATCTGCTGTTGTCCCCCCTACTGTTTCCATGAACACTGGGGTTACTTGGACCAGAGACAGAGGTCTGCTGCTTTTTGTGGATCTGCTAGGATCCACGGTGGTGAAGTACGTAGTTGATACAGAGTGTGCTTGCAAGATGGCACCTTGCAAAACTGAAAAATAACTTCTGTAATACCCTGTGTTTTCACAGAGACACTCTGGAAGCTGCTGCATTTATAGCACATCTTGTCTGAAAGTTAAGTGTGTGCTTAAGTGATTGAAGACTTGGAGCTCAGGGTTCCAAGCTCTTTTTTGGTTGGGACTGCTTTTGCGCACTCCCATACATTTGTCTGTTAGGAAACAGTAAATTAACTACTGGGAAGGGAGGAAACTGCGAACATGACTCGCAGCCATTATGGAATGAGTGCCCGGTGGCTTATGTGGTTCTGAAACATCGTCGTGGCTGCTCTTTGCTGTCACTTTTGCCTTCTCCCCAATGTTTTTTTTGGCTCCCCTCTCCCCTAAGATTCTACTTTCCTGTTCTTAGTACATTGTGTTGGGTCTAGCAGAGCAATCTGGGATACTTGATGCATGTAGCCCAACACTAGTTTAGCTGTGTTTGGCCTTAGCACTTTGTGAGATATCATCTTGTTGATGCTAGGTGGGGAGAGCAGTGTGTTGGTGTGTTACTAAACGGCATTTCACTCCTTACTTTGAAACATTCCTTAACCTGGAGTCATTTGTGCTTGATTAAGTCCGATCGCCAAATCAGCTCATTTTCACAAAGCCCCCACTTCTTGGATGCTGAACAGCAGAGCTTTGCCCAGTGGCCCTTACTGAGGACAGTCCCAGCTCTCCCCAAACAGGAATGCTCAGCAGAGACCCTCTGCCAAGGAGAGGGGTGATGCTCAGAGGAGTATCTACCCTTTCTCGTGCCAAGTGTTTGCCCCACCTAATGTGTTCCAGCACACCCACTCCATGTGGGTGGGGAGACGTTTGAAATTCCACACAGCTTTTATTATTAGGGTGTTAAGGCACGCACGTAAGCATCATTCCTGGGTGGAGAGGTCGTGCTGCTCTCAGGAATGCAGGTCAGAGATGCTATTTGCTGCGCTGGAGAGCTACACACTTCAGGTGGGCAAGAGAGATAAAGCTGCTCTTCACTTCTAAACTTTGTAAATCCAGCACCGGTTTCTAACTCCTACAGCAGCTGACAGGGCAGCGTTTGTTGCCCTGTCTTTCTGTAAATCCTTAGCGTTGCTTCAGCCAGGTTAAGTGCTGGGCTTCCTAATGCTCCAGGGCACTTTCGGGGAGGTTCAGTGACTCCAGCTCAAAAGCACAGATAGCTTAATTCCAGATAGCTGTCACTATTCCTGTCCCAAACTGGTTGTCTGTCATCAGACAGCTATTAATCACAGAAGCAGTTCAGCTGAACCACCACTAATTGCAACCTGGGACATAAAGTCCCAGAAGTGTGTCCTAGTGTGGTGTCAGCAGCTGTTTTACCATCAGCTGAGTCACCACTGCAGCGGGGACAGGGGACAAGAGGCGAGCATGGTGGCAGCCATCCCAAGGTGAGCTGTCCCCACTGGCGAGCTGCAGCTTGATCTTACGCAAACAACAAAGCAAGCAGCAAGCCAGATAGTTAGTTAAGTTACAACCATAGGTTGCACCCCTTCCCTCACCGTTATCCTTCTGTCTAAACCTCGTTCCTCGCCTCAGGGTTGTCCAGGGATGCAGCACACCCACCAGCTGTCTTGATGGGGACGCACAGAAGGGTAGAAGAGTTTTTGCATTCATCAGAATGAGAGCTAGGGGAGAACTGAATGCGGACTGGGCATGCCTTAATCCTTAGGTTGCTTTTCAGGTATTAAAATATCATAATGAGCCTTGTAGTAAGAATTTACAACTTGTGTTGTGACTCTTGTGCAAGTTTCTCTCCAGCCCGCTGCCCGCTTCTGTCTGCAGAGCAGCTCAGAGTTGCATTCAGTGATTCCGTATTCCCACCAGGCACTGTTTGTCAAGCCTTGGCAGCTGATGCCAAATACAACTGGCTAAGCCCCTTGTTAGGTGGCTGCGTCTTTGCAGTGACCTTCTGTGCACTGTGCCGCTGTTGACTGATTCTGCCTTGCAAGAGCTGAGAAATTTATCTCTGGGTTGGTTTTTTTTTTCCCCCTCTCCTTCGTTTTGTTCCAGTTCTTAGTGGACGTGCTTGGCAAGATGGAGCCACCGACCTCCTCAAGGCTGAATTCCCGAAAGAGAAGAAAAGATGGATCTGGCCCCAATGGGGCCACAGAACTGGATGGAATCCCTCCAAAAATGTCCCGACGCTCACTCGTAAGTAAGCAGAGAGAGGAGCTTTAGGTGCCTGCGAGTTTGGGACACGGAGCGGTAACAGCAGGAAGAAATGTGATGGGGTTTCTGTGGACACAGAAAACAAGTGGGGACGGGAAGAAGCAAACGACAGCAGCTATCCTTCTGGCAAAGCCGGTTTAAAATCTTCCTTTGTTCATACTAATAACACGCTTACAACGTAGGCTTAAATTAGGTCTGAGGCAAGCGTCGCTAAGCTGCTTTTGTGATGTGTCCAGCTCGTTCGTAGTCACTTAAGCTGAACCTGAACATGGGCTTCAGGCACGCGTAGAGATATCCGGGCAGAGGTAAGCGTCTGTTCCTCACACGTGGGTTTTCTTAGTGACCCAGCAGGAGGGAGGAACACTCCAAACAAGCACGTAACAACTCGTGCACCTCACAGCCCTTTTCAAGTCAGGGGAACTGCAGGAGGGTCTGAAGTCTGTAAACAACTGCAGAAGAGATCTATTGATCTGTTGATCCGTGCTCTGAAGCCCTGGGAAGATGACAGTTCCTTTGATTCTCTTGCTCTGTCAGGAGACTGCATCTACGTTGCCGGTACTTCAGGAGCATTCAGGAAAAAAAAAAACAAACCCGAAAGGATTTCTCCTTTTAGATCAGCGTTGGGTCGACTTCAGCAAGACAAAGCCAGTGGGTTCTCTTCTAAACTGGGTGTTAATACTGCCAGTTAATACTAGTGCAAAGGGCTGACTTTAACTTGTCCTTGCCAATATACTATGATGGGCTTTTTACAGCTTTTCTCTGCCCTGTTCCTGGAGCTGTCCTACCTATCATGTGTCCTCTAGTTGCTCTTCTCTTATCTCTGTCAAAAGCCAGTTACCATCCTTGCCACGTCATACTGGGATCATAGTCCTTGGCAAAATACAGTGATGTGTTGCAGCTTTCCTCTTTGATAACAGAGTTTTGCTCTTCAGGAGTACTTCAGGCCTCTCCCAGGGCATTTGGCAAACGTTAATGAAGTAAGAGCAGGACCAGCAGTGAGGACTGGAGAGGCAAGCATTGGGAATGGAGGCTTGAGCTGTTGTGTGACTTATCCCACACAGCCTTTATATCCTTGACTGTTGTGAAAAAACACCCTGTCCCTCTTAAAGACCCTATGTATTTCAGTAAGGGAAGGGAAGTGTTGGTGTCGGTCTTCAAGTTGATGTGTGTCCTGTGTTGGAAAAAAAGCACCTGTCTATGAATAGCACAAGACAAGGTATTTCCAGCCACTTTAGAAAATTCCTGGCTGTTTTTCAGCTATGGGGCTACGCAGACCTCCCGATGAAAGAGTCCTTTTTCTTTCTTCATTTTGGAAAAGTTGTATTTATTATAGCAAAAGTAATAATATTGACTAACTGCCATGTTACCTTGAAGCCTTTACCACTCCCATCTAAAGAGCTGGCTGACAGAGTGTTTCCCTGTACCAACGGGACTCGGCCACAGAGGGTAGTAAAAAGCTGCTGATGCATAAGCCTGTCGTGTTGTGTAGGCCAAGTTGAGTCCTGACCCTCGTAGGTGCTGCAGAGGAAGGGCAGGACTCTGGCAGGAGCTTTTGAGGACATTTCTATCATCCCCTGATGATTTTGCTAGGTTTTTAAAGTGCTTTTATTCCTAGCTTTGTATCAGGTGTGTGTCAAGCAGACTGCAAAGAATCTAGTTTTACTTTTGAGTCCCAGATACCATGGCAGTGATGACAGGAGAGACCTGCAGACTGTACCCAGCAGGAGGGATCCTGGCAGAGGAGGTGGTGTGTGAAGTGTGGATAGTAGAGCCTCAGTAATTTGAAAGGAGATTACCAGCAGTTACCGGTTTGAGTGTAGCGGTCAGTGGTTGCTTTCCTATGCACTTCACTTTGAGCTCTCTAGTAAGGAATGACATTCGCAATAATAGCAGCGGTCTTTGTGGTTGCAGCGGTGCTGGGCACTGTGACAGGATGCTGCAATGGACAGGAAGCCAGAGAGGAAACTGCTGATTAGCTTTTTGCAGCTTGCAGGTATTGTTATAATGATCTGCCAGCTTGTTTCGTAGTCTTCTGGCTCAGGAAGGAGACTTCCATTGCTGCCTCACACCTTCCAGCTAGAGGGAAATGGAGCTGTTTATTCTGTTATGGGAAGGGCAGATGTTTTGTTTCCATTCCGGGGAGATCAGAAACAATACCTGGACCTCAGCTACTGATTAAACATACTGCTGTGGTCAAGATAACAGATTAGAAGGGTTTTCCAGCAGCAGTTGGAGATATTCCGCTGCAGATCGAGGTCAATCTCTCACTATATATGGCTCAGAAATGGGTGAGATACACACATTCCCTGGGAATTTGTGCTGCTGTTGGTATCGCTCTTCTGCTTGTTTGTATACTCAAATCTAGGAGCAGTTACAATTTGTACATCACAGCAGAAGCATTCGGGCACAGCACAGTGATGGTCTTGCCTACGTGGACATAGCTGGAGCTGCGGCAGTGAGGTTCAATGAATCTTGGCTTGTGCTGCTCTAAATTGCTGTTTGTCAGGAGTCTGGTTTTAGCAGCTGCAGATTTGAGCCTCCAGTTCTCTTGGGTCCAGTGTTACTGCCATCTGCTTTGCTTTTCTCTCCTCACCCTCTTTAAGCTCGGGCTCATCACCCTGCAGGGCTGTTTTGAGGTTTAACACTTCAATTAGTCTTTGAGTACATGTGTTTGCATCGTGCAGAGACACAATGAGTCACTCGGTGAGTAGGACACTGCAGTGGCAGTGCTGCCGTTATGTCCTGAACTCACCTTTGCCTTCTCACAGCTGATCTTCTCTGGCTCTTTAGGGCCTGAGGGAACCGGCTCCATTTTCAGACGAAGTGGAAATCGATTACAGCAAGCCATACGTCAGAGTCACATATGAAGAAGCGATGAGAGGAACCCCGTGTAAGTAAAAATAAAACCAGACTGGAAGAGAGTTGTATAAATGTTGGGGTTTGGGGGGTGGGGGTGGCTGTGACTGTGATATCTCTGAGACTGAGCCAGCCTTGCTTGCAGCCAATGACTTAGTTAATGCTTTGGTGATTAGATAAGTGTTCCCGTGTGGAATTGGGCCTGCCAGTACAACTGAAATTGGAGCTTGTGTGTGTGAGGAGCCATCCCTTCAGCAGTAAGACTGTTTGAAGCAAACAGATATTTGTGTGTTAGCTCTTCCTGTGCCACTGACAGTTACAGATTAGGATCAGAGCTGAACGTTTTTCTGCATTACTTTATCTGAGGCAGCTTAAAGTTAAACACTTCCTGAAACTTGAAATAGGCAAGTAAAACCAATATGTATTTTTGTCTAGAATGTCCCATTCTAGCCTGGGCTTGAATTAAAGTCCGTATCATTAAGCACCGTAGGCCAGCCCCACAACAACAGTGTGTCCTTAGGTTCTCTGAGCCAGGCTGAAGGGGAGGCAGAGGCAGGGCTGCCTCGTGAAGGGTGGCTGCCCTGTCTTGCCAAACAGCTTATGCAGACAGTGCTGTCTTACCTGGACTGTCTGTTACAGCTACAGAGATAATAAAAATGATGCACTTCT
Source organism: Todus mexicanus (assembly GCA_013389965.1). NCBI lineage: Eukaryota > Metazoa > Chordata > Aves > Coraciiformes > Todidae > Todus > Todus mexicanus. The sequence continues at coordinate 18,596 of WEIS01089993.1, forward strand.
GCCAACCTGACTGCTGCTGAGAGATGAGCCAGCTTAGATTGAGACCTGGCAGTGGTTTCCTGCCAGAGGTTCTGGAAATCCAATCCATTTCACAGTCAGCATTGATTTCAAAGCTGAAAGTCTCCAGAGCCTGCACAAAGGTCTCTGATTTCAGCAGTGATGGCTCTCTTGCCTGCTAAGACTCAAATACGCTGCATGTTTCCTTGTTGCTCCTCTTGCCTGTGCCCAAACACTGTAGCTGCTGCAGGTATGGAGGAAAAGGGAAGGATGTCCCAGCCAATTTCAAGAAATATGATTGCACTTGCCTGCCAAGACCAGGCCTCTTCTGGCATAGAGAAAGCTTTTGCAGCCTCAGATCTCCAGATCCTTGGCTCTCCAGAGCCTCCTGGCGTCTTCAGACTGAGGCAGATCTTCTGAAAAGTGATTGTAAGAGGCTGTCCTCAAACTGACTTCTCTGTTTAGCCCGAATTGTAACAACCCTACCTTTGCATTGACTCATCCTCTTGCTGCCTCCCAGGTTCTGTCTCTAGGTACCTTCAGAGCCCTGCCCAGACCCATGTGGTTTCAGATCTCCTGATGGGTCTTCTCTGTGCCCTTTCCTTGCTGCAGCCTTGGTGTGCCTGTGCTCACACCACTCCTCTGAATGTGTGTGTCTGAATTGGGCCAGAGAGCAGCAGGCTGTTCCCAAGTGCGTCAGATACCAAGAATGTGCAGCTTTCTGTTACCAGCAGCAAGAGGACTGCGGTCCTGTGTGGTCCCAGGAGACCAGAAATCAGGGAGCCTCCTACTCTTACATGGCAGTGTTTATCTCCCCGTACCTCTGTGCTGACCTCAAATAGCTGAGCTACAATTTCCCCTGGCAGAAGTGGCCTGAGGAAAGTTTTGTTCCTCCCCTATTTATCTGTGGATTTAGCTGATATTGCCCACAGGAATCAGAACAATCAGGTCCTTCAGCCTGGTAACTGCAGCAGCAGCCTGCAGAGGAGAATGCTGAAAAGGTCTTGAGATGCCATCCTGGCTAGGAGAGGGAAATCAAGGAAGATGATTGTATTTCAGCTCTGTGCTCAGCTGCATTTGTTTCCCTGTGGGAAGTAGAGCACCAGCCATTTCTCTTCACGAATCTTTCCTGACTAGAGCTCTGCATTCTGCTGGTTTTCTGCAACACCTCCCTGAGTTTCAGGAGGTCCCCAAACACGGGCGTGAGCACCAGCTGCTTCTCCAGGAAGATATCCTCACAAATGTCTCTCTGTCTCTTTGACACAGTGGATCGCCCCGTCAGAGTTTATGCCGATGGAATATTTGATTTGTTTCACTCTGGACATGCCCGCGCCTTAATGCAAGCGAAGAACCTCTTCCCGAACACATACCTCATTGTCGGAGGTAAGGAGTGACCTTGTTGACTTTGGCTGTGATAAGAGTACAGTTTCCCTCCATCCGTGGTTGTGCACACAGATGGCATAGCAGGGTTTCTATCTTTTTGGCCTCAGTGGCTCTCATTGCAGCTGGTTGTCCCAAGTGACAGTATGTTGAGAGTTGGATGTATCTGCTGCAAGATATCCTGTACCATGTGAGTGCTTAAGAAAAAGATCTTTGATCATACTGTGCTGGTTTGATCCCTCTATTTTGTGACAGCTACTGGTGAGTTGCACAGAGCAAAATATATTTGGGACAATTGAGCATCTGCCTCTTGAATGAGACAGTTAAAGAATGAATAACAGTCCGTCCATGAGCTTTGTGTCACCTGTATCACCCTGCAAGTCACTCCCCTGCTCCCGTTCCCCGCTGGGGATTGCTTATGGCTTATCCCAAACAGGTCCTGCCATGAGCGTGGAGATCATGGTGGTTCCTTGGACATGTGCCTGGCCACATGGAAGTCAGGCAGGCCCTGTACCTCCAAATAAAAGTTCCCCATTTTGTCTGTTAGGTTCAAAAGTCTTCCAAGGATGCCAGGAATATCCTGCTGCCTGCCTGAGGGGATCTAGCAGAGATGTTTCAGCCAGGCCTTCGAGAATATAACAAGAAAAAATAAACTTTCTTCTGTCAGCTGTAATATGCTATTCAGGCAGTGCCCCTGTGCCCGCAGCTTCACCTGCCTTAAAGACATGTCAGGCTGTGCATGTTGTCTGTCAGGAGGTCACCTCTGGTCAGGCTGCATAATAGTCTTAAAGTATCAGAGCTGGGAATACCTTTAACTAGTTTTCTCAACTATCATTAGCTTCCTGAAGCAAAATGAATCACAGAATCACAGAATGTTAGGGATTGGAAGGGATCTTGAAAGATTATCTCATCCAACCCCCACCGCCAGAGCAGGATCACCTGGATTAGGCCACACAGGAACGCGTCCAGGCGGGTTTTGAATGTCTCCAGAGAAGGAGACTCCACAATCTCTCTGGGCAGCCTGTTCCAAAATGAAGCTCTAATACTGCAGTGGTGCGACCTTAACGTCTTTGTGTGGTTTGTTTCCTTATCGCAGTTTCGCTCCTGAGGGTATTTTGTAGTGGTGCTTCTGCATTTTATGTGTAGGCTACAGAAGTGTCTGGAAGGGAGGGAGGAGAGCTGAAACAGTTGATCCAACCTACAGAAATGCTCAGAGCTTAGAAGTCTTGCAGGAGAGACATCTCCGTGTACATAAATGTTGTCCATCAAACAGAAAAATAACTTCAGGTCAAACTATTACCATATTAATGCAGCAAGGTGTGTAACCATGCTCTCTGCCTCTGGCAGACTGGTGAGGAGGTAGAGGGTGATGAACTGCTCCCCTTGCACCAGGAGCTGAGGCAAGAGGCTGCAGCCCAAGTGAACATTAGCTTCAAGCTGAGAGCAATCTCACCCGCTCTTTATCTTCTGTTTGTCTAGAACATAAATACATCCAACACCAGTGAGACTGGTAATGCCTTGTTTACTTTACAGTGTGATAACTAAATAAAACTCAATGTCTTACATTAAAGGTTATGAAGACTTGTTCATTTGCTTTCTCATAGAACATAGTAATTAAACTAACGTGATTCACTGTGAACTCACCCTTTGTTTTAATGCAACTTTCCAAGAACTAGACTGTGGTATGGAGTTTTATGAAGCTGGAAGTTTAGGCAGTGGGGTTTTTTCTCATGGGCTTTGTTTCCAAGCCTGAAACATCCATAGGTTTAAAAGCAGATTTCTGCCCGATAGGCTTCTGGGTGCCATTTCATACGGGAGAACTGTCTTCTGTATCTGCTGATTTTCTTGATAAGTGTTTTAGGCAAGTGTTGTAGGTCCCCAGCTTGGGCCGAAGTCCCCCAAACAGCCTGCCTGGAATTACTCAGGAGTTCAGTGCCCTGCACTACTCCCTGCTCCTGGTGTTTTGTAACTGGAAGAGCTACAAAGTATGGAAGTGCCAGTGGCAGCCTCTGTCAGCAGCTGCAACAACGCCTGGTTTAGCAGTGGTGTGTGAAAGGTCCCTGTGCTGTAAAGCATTGTGCACATGCCTCAGGCTCACTCTCCTCTATCTGTTTCTTCAGTCTGCAGCGATGAGCTAACCCATAACTTCAAGGGTTTCACGGTCATGAATGAAAACGAGCGGTACGACGCTGTGCAGCACTGTCGCTATGTGGATGAAGTGGTGAGGAACGCGCCGTGGACACTCACCCCCGAGTTCCTGGCGGAGCACAGGGTAATTTGTGACAACTGATCTGTTCTGAATGTTGATCGGCCCCTGTCTGTGCTTGCTGTTTATAGCAAGAATTGATCCATGGGGGTGACCTCTGCCTGAGCAACCCATTTGTGTTCAAACTCCTTAAATATAGAATGAACTGGGTTATGGGAATTGAGTGGGTCTCTTGGGAGACTGGAAGCATGTGCTGAGCTGGCAGGTGATGTTAAAATAAAGTAGAGATTGTGACATGGTGAAAAAGCCCAAGAGGGTTCTCTCTGTTCCTGGAGGAGTTAGTGCCAGTTACAGATTGGTGTGAAATGCAGCAGGGAAAGGATAACGTGGGTTGGAAGGCATTTCTGGAAGGTGGCTGGTCCAGCTCCCTGCTCACAGCAGGAACAGCTTAGATCTACATCAGCTTCCCTGCAGCAGACCAGGCAAGCTGTCTTGAGAGTCTTTGATCAGTTGATAAGATAAAGCGAAAGGAGTCTAACATCTGTTGAAATGCCTTGGGAGGTGAAGGAGTCCCCAGGGGAGTTTTAGTTCACCCTTGTTACCATTTATAAGCCATTTCTCTGTGGAGCTCAAAACAGCTGTGTCCTTAGTCCCAGCGTTTCCTCTCTGGTGTGTGCTTAGCATTGAAGTGCAACTGCCAGTGGGACTTCTCTGTGGAGCTTTTTAACAGAGGGAAGAGTCTTGCTGTGCTCTGTCACACCTCTGCGTGGAGGTGTTGAGCAGCAAGCTACCATCCTTTGACAGAAAGCGGGAGACCTGCACCGGGTTCCAGATAAAACGTTGACTCACATTGCTTTCTTCATTTTCAGATCGACTTCGTTGCACACGATGACATCCCCTATTCTTCTGCTGGCAGCGATGACGTCTATAAGCATATAAAAGAAGCAGGTGGGTCTGAGTAAGATTCTGCAGGGCTTCCTGTCAAAGATCCACTGTAGTTTCTCCTGTGCCCCTGAATGGCAGGATTTTGCCTGGGGAAGAAGCAGTGCCCATCTGGGAACGAGGTCTGCCCAAGAAGCACTGAGGGCAGGAAGAAACTTGTCCCAGGCCAAGCATTGCCCAGCATTAATTCCTGCTTCCACAATCTAGTTATTGCAAATGAATTAACCAGCCACCTTTTGAATAAATAGTACAGTTTGGCTTTCAGATTCTCACAAACAGACAGTCTCGTGAGCTTGGTGAAGTGGCTTTTCTAGTCATTTTCTGTAAAACTCAGTGCAGGTGCAGCTTATTTAAATCTAGCCAAACTCAGCCATTGGAGCTTGTAATATTCCCACTCACGAAATTGTAGGGCTCCTTGTCCTGTCCTTGTCATCACACAATGCTATATGCAGTCAATAGTCTTTGAATCAGCTAAAGTGAAGAACTGTTCATTAAAAGATGTGGTATTTTGACATAGCTTCGACCTGCTTTGGTCTTACTTAGGTCATCCTTATAGTCCTAGAAAGGAGGACCCTGGTATTGTACATTTAAGTGCAAAGATGTGGTATTGTGAGGACAGTTAGGAAATCGGCTCTTGACAGGAGTAGTTATTTCCTGATAGAGGTGGAAGCAGCTTTTTGCCATGTGTCTTGCTACAGCTCTCCTGGGTCTTGTTCCCTAACTTTAGGCATGTTTGCGCCAACTCAGAGGACCGAGGGGATCTCAACGTCAGATATCATCACCCGGATCGTGCGGGACTATGATGTTTATGCCAGACGGAACCTGCAGCGGGGCTACACAGCTAAAGAGCTCAACGTCAGCTTCATAAACGTAAGTTGAAGCGCGTCTCACCACGAGCTGTGCAAAGGAGAATCTTGGAGCGTGGAAATGCAGAAACTTGTCTAGTGGTAACATAGTCCTGCCCTATGCCAGTAAAAGGCCAGTGTGCAGAGATAAGCACTTGTACCAAACAGTGTCATTGGAGTAGAAATTAAACTTCAGCCCCTGAAACTGCCTCTGGGACCTACCCAGAGGAACGGGGGTTTTGCTAATACTGCTCCATTGTCAGAAATGTGTTGGTGACATTTTACCTGTTGAAAGAGCTGGCAACAGGGTGTGTGGCGAAATATGTGTTTTCTTGAATGAAGCATGGGTTGTTCTTGGCAGCAGCTGCTGTGTCTCATCTCCTTCCTCTTCCCTTAGCCACCTTCCTAAGGTAGAGTCATTTGTTAGGATAAAATCTGATCCTGTTCTCCCTGTTTCCTTCCTGGAGCTGCAGGAGGAGCAGTGCTTGGGTGGGAGGGAAGGACATGCTCTGATCCTGTGCTGAGCATCTGTAGCCCAGAAGCACAATTCGTGGCATGAGGCACTTCTGATGTTGGAAATAAAGTACTAAACATTTGGGGTTTTGTCACCGAGATATTATGCCTGTTTTTTTAAATATAAAAGAAACAGGAGAAGCAGTGGCTGCTTGGCTTCTTTTTGGCATGTAGCTCTGCTTCTGTTAAAAAACACTCAGCAAAAAGCCTTGTGCTGTTGTGATATGCAAAGAGACCCACAGCAAGTCAGTCTAATCTGTGTATTGTGTAAATATTTCCCTCTTCCATGCACTCCTATTAGATAGAGCTTATCTCTGGGTTTAGTCTTGCTGTCTGTACTGTACCAGCGCCTGCCACGAAGCGTCTCACCGCCCCACTATGTCTGCCATTTAGTCTAGGGAAGAAGTGTCACTGAAGTGAAGGAGAAGTGTCACCAGACTAATGGAGATGCTGAGTCTTAAGCAGCAGTTCAGTGTAATAACACAGAGCAGAGGTGGTCGCCACTCAGATCTGCTGAGCTGTATTCTGATCACCGCTTACTGTACAGGAGAAGAAATACCACCTCCAGGAGCGTGTGGATAAGGTGAAAAAGAGGGTGAAGGATGTAGAGGAGAAGTCAAAGGAATTTGTCCAAAAAGTGGAGGAGAAGAGTATTGATCTCATTCAGAAGTGGGAAGAGAAGTCCCGGGAGTTCATCGGCAATTTCCTGGAGATGTTTGGCCCAGAAGGCGCATTGGTAAGGACGCTCTCTGGGAAAAGGGGAATGGGGATTTGGGAGAGCTTGGCAGTTATTTTAAGGCTTCTGGAGCCCACAGTTTACAAAGATTTACAGTTTGTCGCAGTGCTTGATGTCCTGCCAGACTCCAGACAAGCTGTCCCAGGCTCGGGCAGCCTGGCTACAGGGAGCCCTCACGCTTGCCAACTGGATAACACCAATTATGGTTGTAGCGTGAAAAGTCCCCATGTCCTACAAGCTGGCCTGTGAGCTCCAGCTTGTGTCCCACAGGCCACCGAGCGGCCAAGAGATTGGCGGTCACTTTGTCACTGGCCTGGGATGAGTCTGAAGCTAATTGTTTTTGCCAGGCTCTCCAGAGCTGCTGGGTAAATATCACAGGGTGATGCCATTCAGACCGGGTGATGATTACGCTGTATGCAGCTTCCAAAGCCTAGAGCACAGCCTGGGCTTTTTCTGCTCATACATGGCACAGAGCAATGAAGGGACATAACTCAAAACACTGCACAAGCTGTAAGTAGTGTCCGTTTCCATCACTGTCTGAGCCGTGCTGACTGTCTTCTGCTTCCATCACTAGAAACACATGCTGAAGGAGGGCAAGGGCCGGATGCTGCAGGCCATCAGCCCGAAGCAGAGTCCCAGCAGTAGCCCCACGCACGACCGCTCCCCGTCTCCCTCCTTCCGCTGGCCCTTTTCAACCAAGACGCCTCCTTCCTCACCGGCCAACCGCTCCAGGAACAAGTCTGCGGTCACCTATGACATCAGTGAAGATGAAGAGGATTAAGCTACCAGACGGGATTTGCTGCGAACTGCTAATCGCCGAATCCTAAGTCCAGACCCACTGGGGAACTCTAAATGAGCAAGGGAGCCATAGGAACAGGGCTGACGGTGAGCACAGGGCCTTGGAGGCACCCGCTGCTCTTAGCAAGGGCTGCTGCCTGGAAGCACATTCAAACCTCCTCTCCCTTCTCCTCCCCACACCCCCTTTTTATTGTTTACGTTCTAGTGATTTCCAGGGAGAAGATGGTTTTTATATTTTAAGAAAATACTCTTTTAAAGCGCAAAGAATAGCACTCAAGCGTGGCTTTTGTTTTGGTTTCTTTTCCCTTGTTAAACCTCAGATGAGGGGGAGGGTGGGAAGACCCACCTGTCTCTTCTTTCCTTCCCCTCTTCTGTCTTATTCCCCTCACCCCCAGGCAGTAACCGAGCAGCTGCCAAATGAAAGACCCCTCAGTTCTTCAACCAGTATGACCTCAAGAACACACAGCAAGTGGTGGTGTAAAGTGGCTTCTAGGAAATGGAGACATCTCTGCTGCGCTGGAGTTGATAGGAATCTCTTCAGCAGACCCCGTAGTGCTCGCGCACCTCTTAGCTGAGCTTCCCGGTGTGTTGCAGTGAGGACGTGCTGGGTAGGGGCCACCAGCTTAGCATGCAGGAGTTACACCCTGGAAGAACCCACAGCACCATAAAGTTGCACATCCTGTACGTGCGCAGCATTCGTGGCTCCAAATTTTGCAGGGGCTGCAGGGGAAAGGCCTTTCCAGCTAATCTTAACAAGACTGCTAAATCTTGAGCTAAAATTCAGCCCTCGGTTGCTGTTGGAGAGAAGAGAATGAGTCTTTGCTTCAGGGCACTTGTTCATGTGTTTCCTTGGGTACACAAGAGCCCAGGTAGGAAACGAATGCGTGTATTCCTGTGAGTTCTTTGTCCCAGTCTCTGGTGTGTAATAAGTTTTCCTGTCTGTCCAAACAGCCCCTCAACACTGTGCTCTGTGCGTGTCTGTCTGTGTTTCAGTTGCTGTGCTCTAAGGGCTGGAGCAGTCCCTTACACTGGTGCCATGAAGTCGCTGCTCTAAGAACAGACCATGAATCTGTACGGCCAATTTGCTGTCCGTGTCGGTGTGTGCAGCTGGACAGATGAAAGGCACGTTTTACCCCAGTGAAGGGTCCCAGTCCTGTGTGACAGTTGCCCGCCTTGCACAATATCAGTGCCTGTTTACTCCGCTCCCCGGGGCAGGCCAGAAAGAGCATCAGAGAGCGCTGCAGCTTTTTAAGATTTTAGGTGTGTAATCTCTTCGTTTGAAACCATGGTCCGAGTCGTGCCGGCTGTCGTGTCTGTAACAAACACTAAGCTTTGTGGCCTGTGGCTCCCCACAGGCAGTTGCCCTCCCCATGCTGCGTGCAGGTCAGCGCGCTCTGTCCCAGCGGCCAGCGCTGGAGGGACTGGACTTGCCGTGCGGTAGCTGTGAAGCTCCCACTTGCTTTTCTGTTTGGGTGTGCCTGCGATACCTGTTGTCTCTGGGTGGAGCTGCTGGGCTGAGTTCCCTGTGTCATCCTGTGATGCTGGGAGCAGGGGACAGCTCGGAGCCTGGTCAGCAGGACTGCAGGGAGGTCTTCAGAGCGAGCTGTGGAGCTCAGGGAGCAGCAGGTGCAAGGAGGCAGAGCATCAAGTGCTACCACAGGCTCTGCTCGGTGCAATGCTTCCAGGGGACACGGGAGCCCTGTGGTAGGAGCAGGCTGCTGCTTCTTTCCAGCTTTTATCTTGGTGATCCTCTGTCATGCCTCCCGATGGGCTTGATAACAACTCTGTGCTTCTGTTGAGGCCAGAGCCATTGTGGGAACGAGTATTTTGGGGATTCCTCATCTGCCACTTGGACCTCTCAGCAGGGATGTGCACGGCTCTGGGAGCGTGGCTGGCTGCTATGGGTTTCAAGCTGTAAGGAACAAAGAATGGTCACTGGATGCAAGCCAGTTGTTAATCCCCTGGTTTATGAGTGGTAGAGCACTTAACTTTGTATCACCCACGTTGTCTCTTCCCTCAGCTTCCCCACCTTCCCTTCCTCACCCTTCCCTCACTATGGGTGTTGCGTTGCTTTGCCGAGCCGGATCACAAAGAACAGGCTGCTTTAGAGCCTTACTACTGTTTTAAACACGAGTTATGCAACAGTGTTCTGTAAATTTGGATAACAATGGTGTTTTGGATGGTGGTTTGTTCTGCAGAGGTCTTAATGTATTTCTTGGTCTCTCTGCAAAACCTGGGGTGCTTGGTAAGAAGCCAGCCATGGTTTCACATGTAGCTTGAAATAACAGAGCTGTATCTTGTAACCAGTAATCCCTGCTTCCTCCTGGCACTTAAATTAAATTGGACACTCAAATCCCAGACTAGTCTTTTTTTTTTTTTCCCTCCTTCCTTTGTTTTTTTGCTTTTTCCTCCTGAACTGGTCAACCAGCCTCATCTCCAGCACTGCCCTGTCCTGCCAGGAGTAAGACAGAACTTGATCTTTAGTCGAAACATGTGAGGCAAGTTCGCCAGGAACATCTTGTCACCCACAGGTAGACCAAGTGCTGCTGCTTAAGGGCTGCCCTGCACACCCCAAACCCATCCCACGCTCTTCAGAAGAAGCATCTGGAAGAGAGATGCTCGAAGTAAGAGAGTGGAAAAATAAAGCTTCACTAGCATGCGTTGAAGAACACGTGGAGCTTAATGCTGCTAAATCCAGAGGTGCTGACTCCTGCGAGTGCCTGAGACTGAAAGACTGAAGGTGCCAGGGATGCTGGTAGAAGCAAGACATGAAGACCATGGCACTGGAACGGCACATTGCTTAGAACTGTAGGAGAGGTCTGTAGTCTCTTGAGAAGATTATGGCACACACCTGCATTTTACAGAGCATTGGGGCTTCATTATGCAGCCTTTTAAAGAGATAAGTGCAGGAGCAGCGAATATGCTTGGCAATAGTGATGACTCTGGTGGGACTGATCCTGCATCTTGTCCTCACCCTCAGGGTGGGCTTCTTGCTGCCAAGGACTCCCTAGTGTGAAGGTCTGGATTTCCTACCTGCCACAGGTAAGGAGCTGGGTCTGACAGGGGACAAGCCCTATATTTTGCTGCTTGCCTGGCTGTTGCTTCTTGGCAAAACCATGACAGCGCTGGGTCCCAGTGCTTCTGCTGGTGCCGAGAAAGCCAGGGTGGTAACGGTCTCCACATCTGTTGTAGGTGTAGAACAGATACTGCTACTGGACGAGATCCTGGGTAAGGCTGGTTAAGGCACCATTGACTGGTTGCCTGTCTTATGAAGGCATTTCAAAGGCTGGCCCCAGGCTGGCAGGTGTCGATGCTCCCACTGTGCTCTTGGGAGCAGCCACTGCTGAGGAGGACATGCCCCAGGGATGGGACAGACCCATCCAGAGGCCTCAGCAGAAAATGCCATTGCTCTGGCATTGCCTTGGCTGTTGGACCCCAGCCAGCAGCACCCAGAAGTCAGTGTCACGGCTAGATGTTGGACACCCTGCGACAGCCCCATCCTATGGCGCTGCTGCTCTGCGCTTCATCTTCCTTCTATATGTGGAGTCATCTCCCACCCAGCCTGGGCAGGACATGATCTGAGCTCAGTAATCCAGACTCGGGTACAAATTTATCTTTATTCAGTGACAAACAAGAGCTCCCCTGGGCTGGAGGTGGCTTCACGGATCCCTTTGGCTTGTGGCTTTCAGGTTTCAGACCTGTTCACCCCATACTGAGATCCCCTTTTCCCCTCTGCTGTCAGCAGCTCCCCAGGGCCAAAGGAGGAGGAGATGGTTGTAGACGGCACACCAGTCCCTCTCCTCACTCTGCCCCTTGGCACCCCAGTTGCTCCCTCCTGCTCACGCCTTGCCATCAGTCTCTGTGGGCGCAACACTGACAGGTTGGTAGCCCGGCTTGTCATCCTCCTTGCGGTAGTACATCCGCGTCACCACCGCCAAGATGAAGGTTTGTGGGATCAACAGCTGCATGTTCATCTCTGGAAGAGAAGGGTCATTCATCCACCGTGCCACTCCCCACACCAGGCTGTGTGCTGGAAGGGCTCAGCCAGGAGCACATGACACCACTTCCCCATCTCCTGACTTACGCTGCGATCTGGCCTTGGAAGAGAAGGGCGGGGAGCAGGCGATGTTGCCGTTGTTGGCCAGGATGCTGAAGATGACAGGCTGCAGAGCTGTCAGGAGGAGGAGGACCTGCAACCACCAACACCCAGGGTAGTGGGGGCCACACCGCTGCCAGGCTCCTGTCCTTCACCTTCCCTGCTCTCCCAAACCTGGACCTGGCTCTCACCCACCAGCAGCTCCTGCCCCACCATCTCCCCCCATGTCACCTCATCCCATTTGTGCCAGAGGAGCCCCTCCCCTAGGGAGGAGCTGGGCAGGACAGAGGTTCACCTGGAAGCAGAAGAACTTGGCCTTGATGTTCTGCTCGGTCAGGTGCAGCCGGGCCTGCCGGAAGAGGATGCCCAGGGCCCACAGCGCGAAGAGGGTGGAGGCACCGACCACGGTGTTGATCCAGAGGGCAACGCTCTCTGCCGAGATCTGGGAGAGATGCAGAAAACACACCTGGGCTGACAAAGCTGCTGGGCAAGGTGAGGGCTGATGGAGGCTGCTCATCCAGGACCTGCCCATCTCCGTGCCGTGGCACTCACGTCAGCAGGGTTGTAGTTCCCGTCGGCAGACAGGACCAGCCCCAGGAAGACGCCAACGGCCCTGAAGAAGGCATACTGGAAAGTCGCCAGCATCATCAGTCGAAGTTTCTTCCTGGCACGGCAAGAGACACCGGTAGCACCCTGCTCAGGGACTTCTCTCCCACCCCAGCAGAAGCAGGGTACGAAAGCCCTCCCCAGGGGCAGGACCCTACTCTGTTGCTCTCTCACCTGCTCATGGTCATTCGGGGCAAGCAGGGGCAGCAGCAGCAGCAGGGCCCAGTGTTGATCACCATGGGCACGCCCTTCAGGGTGCTGAGCAGAGCCTCCTTCCCACCATAGCCCTCCACCATGACCAGCATCAGCAGGTAGAAGCAGACAGCAAAGTACCTGGGGAAGAAGAGAAGGGCAGATCAAGCCCCTTGGGCTCCCCAGCGCCCCTGCCCTGCGGTACGTGATACTCACGCCGTGGTAGCCATCTCCACCACCATCATGGCACGTGGGACCCACAGCCCAACGCAGCTGACCACCGCCACAACCTGGGAGAGACGCGAGCTTGGCGCGCTGCTGCTGGCCCCAGCGGCAGGCTGGCACCCCTCGGGTGGCCCTGGCCCCCAGGGTGATGCCCCCCGCACCCTGGCTCACCGTAGGGGCTGAGCTGCTCCAGCAGAGGGTCTTCATCTTGATGGGGCAGCGGATCTTGCGGTTGAGGTAGAAAGCCTCTTCCACGAAGATTGCGACAGACAGCAGTGTCATGATGGTGGTGAGGCCCAAGATAGCGAGTTGGGCCATGTCCAAGTCTGCAGGGGAGGAGTGAGAAGCTGGCTCCATCCTGTTCTGTCCCCGCTGGGGCCACCACGGCAGGGAGCTGCCACCGACCCACCGCTCCACAGGTTTGGGAGTCCCCTTGCTATGTCCTCAGCACATCTGGCCAGACCAGAGCTGGTGCTTCTGCCTGCTGCTCCCCTGTCCAGTATCACCCATCCTGGTGCTGGCCCTCTCTGGGCTGCTCCCATCCCCACAGGCAGGGCTGTGGGGTGCGAGGCTGAGCCCCCCAGCAGCACCCTGCTGCCTCCCCGTTCCTTGGGGCTCCTGCCTGCCTGCACCCGCTACAGCCACCCTACCTCCTTCATCCATGTCCCCCTCCTTCATCCCTGTCCCACTCTCGCCTGTGGCAAGAGCAGGGTGCCCCCCACCCAGTCCCCCCACCTACGCTGCAGCAGCTGCCGGGAGGTGGGTGGCAGGGAGAAGCAGGCTGCTGGCACGCTGAAGTTCCTGATCAGCATCTCCACCAACGGGAGGGGGAACCTGCAGAGAAGAAGGGCAGCACTGCATGGGGCTGGCAGGGGCATGGGGACACCCAGCCCCGCAGAGTCCCTGGGGTCCCCTGGCTGGCTCTCCTCACCCCAAAGCACCTTCGTTCCTTTACAGGCGGAATAACCCGAAATCCCGCTCCAGAAAGATGGATTTGCCTGGCCGCAAAGTGACGCGGGGGTTCCCCACACCCACCTGGGGTCATCTGCCAGCTCCACGCTGGGGTCCATCCTGCTCTGCTCCTCCCCGGCTCTGTCCCGGTGGCTGTGGGGCTGCTCAGCACCGCCTGCCTCAGCTCCCCTTGCCGGCCCACGGGGTCAGAGTCCCCAGGGCAGGGACTGCAGGGAGGCCGCCGCGCCTCGTTCCAGTTTAACCAGCAGCCTCCAGCACTCCCCTCCCTTCCCGCTGCTGCGGCGCCCATTGGCGTGCCCCCACGCTGTCCCGGCCACACCGAGCGCTTCGACCGCCCGGTTATTGACCCGGGGTGCTGGGAGAGGCAGTTGTCACCCACGCCTGCACGTCCCCGAAGCTTGGGGAGTAGGGCACCTGTGCTGGGCTGCTGCTGCCAACGCGCCCCTTCGGGCAGCCCAGACGTGGGCTTGTGGTGCCAGGGGTGCCCGTGGTGCCAGGGACCCATCCTCGCGTCCCCTCAGCAGCCGTGGCTGGGTGGAGGTTGCGCTGTGGGGCTGCGGGAAGCCTGGCAGGCCCTGAGCAGCTCTGCGAGCCATGGGAGCAGTTTGCAATGGCTCAGCTCCCAGCAGCTCCCATGACGCTAGAGGGCAGGGCCAGCCCAGAGCTCAGCACCCTGGCTCAGCGCCTCGGCCTCTGGGACAGAAGCAGAGCCCAGGCCTGGGGTGGGGGCACATGGGCGTGGGGAGCTGGGGCGGTAGGTGTGGGGAGCAGAGTGTCCTTGTCCTAGATGGATCCCAGCATCCTCATGAGTCTCAGGGGTGCCCGCAGCTTCTGGCGTCCTCCCAGCACCTCAAGGAATATGAGAACTGATTTCATGCTGGGTCCTCAGGGATCTTTGAGCCGCCAGCCTTTGCCCCAGTGGCAGTGGGATTCTGCTGAAGCCAGAGTGCCACCAGCACCCCAGATGGGTCCCCTGCACCCTTCTGTGGGAGCAGGATGCTGCAGTTGTCATGGGAATGGGACATGGGGCGGGGGGGCAATGCTGCAGTTGCCAAGGGAGGAGGGTGCTGCTGTGGTTGCTGTGGGGATGGAATGGGGGGATTTGTTACGCTGCAGCTGCCACAGGAGTGGGATGCCTCCCAGCCTGCCAGGCCAGGGCTCTGCAGCTGTCCAGCTCATCAGGGAGCTGCTCATCTCCCTTTGTTTCAGCACCCTCGGGCTGACCTGGCTGATCTCCTCCCTGTAAGTGACTCCCCAGCCCTGGGCTGAGCCCTATCCCAGGGACACAAGGCAGCAGAGCTGCAGTTTCACACCAGTGTCCTTGAGATATCAAAGCCTGGCATCAGCCTGGATCTGTCCCCTCTTCCCCACCACCCCCCAGCTCCAGCAGCCCCTGGGGCTGAGCACCCCAAGGCTCTCTGCCCACTCTCCTATGGCAGCCCCAGGGCCTGACCCTGGCCCTGTCCTCCCTATACTGCCACTTGCAGGAGCAGCTGGATGGCTCTGCGCTTCATACTGCTGGTTCTCAGCTCCACCACCATCCTCTTCCTCCTGGCTCTCATCAGCTTGGTGCTGCTCGGCATAGTCATCCTGAAGCTTTTGCAGCCAGGTGGGGCAACAGGAGCAGGGGCTGCTCCATGGCGGGGTGGCCCCTGGGCCTGGGGCTGGGGGCACACACACTCCCCCTTTGCCTCCTACAGCAGCGGTCTGGGAGGTCCGGGTGAAGCAGAGGCTCGGTAACGCAGCGAGACCGCGCTGCCTGTGCAGATGCCACCGTAACACCAGGCCATGGGTCCTCCGCCGCAGCTGCAGCAGCTCCATCAAGGTGAGGGATGTGGAGCACCTCAGGAGCCTGGGGGCTCTACACCTGTCTGAGGTGCCGCACACGCCCGACCCTACCCTACCCACCCCACCCCTCAGCCCCATTAACCGAGCCCTCTGTCCATCCCGTACCTCGCACCTTGCACACGCAGCCCTACTCCCCGCAGCCCCTACGTACCACACCCTACACCTGACCTTGGATGTTGTGCCTGGCACACACAGTGCTCTATAGTGCACCCTATACCCCTGTCCATATGTGCTGCACACCCAGCCCTGTGCACACAGACACCCATCGCACACCCCGACGCGCTCACCCCCGCCTTGCACAAGCCTGGGAAGGGGATGCAGGATATGGCTGGACTCCAAGCCCAGAGCAGGAAGGTAGCCCCACATGTCGATGCTCTGCATGAGTTGCACGGGGGCTCCATCCCCTCTTGGCGCTGGCTGCACTGGTGCCACCCACCAGCACTGAGCCCCCAGCCCTGTCACCGTTCCACAGCCCACCCTGTCCCACCCCATGTGGAGCCAGGACACGTCCGTTGCACCGTCCTGCTGTGGATGGCGCACTGTGGGGCTGGGTGTCACCACCCCAGAGCTGCCTCCCGGGGACATGAAGGACTCTCTCCCCTGCAGCCCACAGCCCCGAGTCCTCCCTGCCCCAGCAGGACGGGGCGTGCCTGCGACTTGCTTGCTCTGACCTGTCCTGAGAGCTGGTGGAGATGAGTGTGGAGAGGGGAAATGCAGTGGGATGGGGTAGCCCAGGGTCCTCTCAACATCCCTCCTTATTTCAACTCATGTCCACGCTTGCGTTAGGCCATCCTGTGGCCACCAGGTTCATGGCCACCCTTCTACCCCAGTCCCCCTTCTCCACACAGGCTGCTACTACAGCCAAAAGCTGGCAGGACGCGCAGGAGCCAAAGGCAGGTTAGCACCGTCTGGCACAGGCAGCATGGGGAGGGCACACAAGGCTCTGGGCAAACCCCACCAGCTCCACCTCAGCCCCAGAGCCCCAGGATGCAGGGGCAGCAGCGGGCACGGGGAGCCCCTTTTCTGCCAAATACCTCTTCAGCAGAGAAGAAAACAGAGGATCAAAATGGGAGCCACACATCCAGTGGCCCAGGGCAGATGTGGTTTGGAGGCTCATGGCTCACTCGGCATCGAGGTGGCTGTTTTGCCTCGAGGAGCTGGAGGGGAAGGGGGGAGGTGGAGTGGCAGCACTGCCAAATCTCCCCTTTTGCTCCGTTAGCTTTTTGAATTTAAACAAAACTATTTGACCATTGAAATCCTGCCTAAAAAAAAAGCCAAGTGGACCCTCTTGGCATGCCTGCATCGCCCACACTGCTGCTTCGTCAGCGTTCCCCAATACTCAGAAAAGCACTGAAAATGCAAATATTTGCATGGGATTTGAGACAGTTTTCCACCCATCGCTAATTCCCCGCGGTTATGGCCAGAGAGGCCAACCCCAGCAGGGCAAGCAGGCTCCCAGCCGACCACCATCAGCTTCCCCACATCCAGGACATGGTGGGGAAGGAAAATCCTCATTTGAAGCCCTGGCAGGAGCCGGCAGGAGACCAAACACGTTTCTCCCCCACACTCTTCTCTCCCACCCAGAGCCTGGTGCCAGAGTAGACAGTGAGGACACCAAGGAGTGAGAACCTCACACCCAGCTCAGGCTGTGATCCAGCTGGACAAGCGGACAATAAAGATCTCCACGTAGAGCTTCTGGTGTTCTGTGGTCACCGCTGTCCCGGGACACAGAGGGACAGGCCCTGCTCAGCAGGATGGAGTGGCCAGGGTGCTCCCTGCCACAAGGGACATCCCTCACTCTGCTCCTGTCCCTATGACAGGCAGGACCAGCCCCCTAAGAGTGTTGGGTGGGTCCCTGGCAGCCACCTCTGGAGAAAGCCACACTCCACGGGGACCTCATCCTAGGGATGCCCACGCTCTGCATGACCACAGATGACCCTAGTACCCCTTACCCCAGGGGTTCAGGGAAGAGGCTGCATCCCCACCCCGCTGATGTCTCGGCAGCACCCCACCGAGCCACTGGAAGCAGGAGCGTGGGCGTGACTCAAAAGAAACAAATAAAACGTGGAGGTCAACCAGACTTGTGAAAGGGACAGGAAAGCCTTTCCCAGGGCACTGGCCCCATCTGGCCCCACCCAGCCCCCACAGGCATGGACCTGGTGAGGAAACCGCTGCTGAGAGTTTGGTGGAAGCGGATGGGGGGGCTGGATCCAGCTGAGGGTCACACAAGGCTGCTGCCGCCAGCCACCTTTGCACACCCCACCACAGCCCACAACTGCCCAGTGCCGTGGCCTCGGCTGGACCTCAGCAAATCCCTCAGCATCACGTTCACCACTGGGCTGGAGAGGGGTCCTGGCCAGGTCCCTCAAGCACCCCCCTGCACCGGTCAGTGCGGGGTCGTGGCAGTGGCCCCAGCCCTGGCCCCAGCGCAGAAGGGATGGGGCTGGCTCCCCTCGCCCCAGGTCTGGAGCCACCCTGCTGATAGGGGTGTCAGGTAGCCCTGCCCACGGCTGGTCTTCAGATAAGGCCCGTGTGCTCCCCACTGATTGCCCCGGGAGGCAGCCGGTGGGGTGGGAGCCACCATCGCTGGGAGATACGGCTGGGAGGGAGCAGCAAGCGAGGAGGGCAGGGTGGGCTGCTGCAGGGGTGTGAGACAAGGGGCCCCTGCAAGTGCCCTTCTCTGGGCACGGCAAGGCTCCATGGGTCCCCCGAGAGCACAGCTGGGGTGGCACAAGGTGTGGACCCCCTGGCAAAGCAATAGCCTTCCTCAAATCCTCCCCTTCACACCAGGGTGCAGTCCCTCTGCCGCTGGAAAACATCTCCCAGTGCCCTGCAAACCCACAGGGGTGGAATACAGGCTTGCTGTGAGGCAGGGTCAAGGACCCTACTGTGCCTCGGTTTCCCCATCTGTAAAAAGGTGCAAGGGCCCTGCAGAGAGGTCTCAACCTCTCATCGCTCTGATGCCCAGAGAGAGACCAGTGCCAGGTGCTATTTATAGCTAGAGCTGGCATTTCAGATGGGGACACATCGCTCTCAGATCCAGCCGGCTGCCTCCAGCTTCTGCCTCAAGGTCACCATGAGAAACACTGGCCTCGGAGGGGCTCAGCAGGGTGCAAGTTTTGCTGGCCTCAGTCTCCCTTCCCAGGCAGGGAAAATCCCCCTTCTCCCAGCATGAGGGGCCAAGGATCGTTCCTGCCCAAGACACCAGCCCCAAGCCCCCTGCACCATCCCAGGCGTTGGGACACACCAGCGGGGTGCCCATGGGGCAGCGATGGCAGGGTGAGAGCGGAGGCGTGCAGCACGCTCAGGGTGTCACCCCTGGCCAGGGCTGTGTCACCAGTCCTCCTGCAGGTGGGAGTGCGAAGGAGAGCTGGGGATTTTCGCCGACCAGAGAAACACGCCACTTCACGGAAAGCCAGCCCCCGGATGGCTCATCATCCCGCCCTGCACCCGCTCAGGAGGCAGAAGTAGTGCTAAGGATGCGTGGGCAAAATCACCCGCGTGTCCTACTCCCCACCAGCCCCAGCACTCAGAAACAGCGCCCAGCCGCAGCCATGGGGTCACCTCCTGTGCGCAGCCCTGGTGACACCCCCAGGGACCCTCCTGCCCCCTCCCCAGGCAAGTCTGGGTGCCGCCACGGGTGCTGCCACTCTGACCAGGCTCCCGTGCTGCAGTGCCAGGCTGGGGAGAGAAGAGGGACGTTGCCGCAACCGAGGGTGTCACCGTGTCTGTCTCAGAGCACCCTACGGGGTCATCCCCCAGGAAACCTGCTTGCAGACTCCTGGTGGCCCAACTCTACAATTCATGGCAGCAAAATGCCTCTTTCCAAAACTGCTGAAGCTGGTTCACTGTATATATATTGACGGAAAAGCCATACACAACGTATACACGCATCTATAAATACGTATGTGACTTCCTATATTATATAGGATCTCAGTGTATATAAACTACAGCAAGCTGGGATGGGTGTGCCCTCAAGCGTGGAACAGTTTGTCCTTAAGGGCTTGCTTATCACTTGAGCTGAAGCCTCAATCACACTTCCAAACCAGTGCGCCCGATGAACTGGCCCTGCTGCCCCTGCTCAAGGGTCCCCCCAGCCCCCAAGGCGGCCAAAAGGGGGTGTCCAGGGTGAGGTGCTTCCCTCCACAATGCCCAGCATCCCACTACTGTCCCTCCAAGGGTCTGTTTCCCAGCCAGGAGAGGAGCAAAGTGAGGCTTGTCCATGGTGTGGGAGGAAGGGGAGCCCACCATGAGCAGGAGGAAACCTGGTAGAAGCTGGATGAAACCCTTCTCCCATCTGGACCGAGGCCATCGGAGCAGCTTTGATGGCTCCAGCCACCTTCTCCCTTTTGAACAGAGCCTCGCAGATGGGGCAACCGATAACTCCCTCATCGCCTGCCCAGCCCTCCTGGCCTCCTTTCTGTTTGCTTTTCCTCCCAGCAGCCCCACGTCTGACGGTGCCGCGCTTGGCCAAAGCGGAAGCAACTGAGCCGCGGGGCTCAGCACGGCGAGGGGCTTTTTCTCCTTCAAAGGGGATGAACAAAACGGGCGCCGGTCCCCAACTCAGCTGGGGGGATCCTGCGGAAATACCGCAGTCGACACCCTCGGGCGCCGCTTCCTCCCTGCTCTGAAGCTTCGGAGGCAAAGAAGCGCGTTGCTGCTCTAAGGCGACGTCCGCGTTTCCCGCGGGCATCCCGGTGAAATGCCGCAGGTTTCTTAGAGCTGCCGCCAACCTCCGAATGAAAAGGCACCTTGTTTGAAAAACAGAGGGGCTATTTTCCTGCCGCGGCCACCTAAAATACTGCACATCGCTGCCGGTGTTTGCTTTTAGGGAACGATGAGGTAAAAACATATTCTGCGTGGGCTGCAAGGTGTTTGCTTTGGTTGGGAGGTTTATTTTCATACTCGTCTGTCTCCTCCGAGAAGCTCGCAGGTGAAAAAGCTCAGACAGACAAATATTTTCCCAGAGCGCCAGCAGCGACACAGAGTGTTTGTAGAAGAGGGTGCCGCTCCCCTCATGGCCCCAAGCCCTCCCACCTCCACAACACCCACCCGCTGGCCTCGGCCACCCCACGGGGATACCCACAATGGTCATGGGTCAGTCCCACTCACCAGGGGAAAGCCCTCAGCCCTCAGTGGGTCTTCTTCGGCAGGTTAAGGTTGTCCCCAAGTGATGCTGTCTCCCATCACAGGTTGGAGGTGGAAAGTATCCCAAGTGCAGCTCAGCGGGAACCAAGGAAAACACCTCCTTTCCCCTTCTGACACCTCCACCAGTGCCAGATCCACACCAGGATGCTGGGCAAGTGCTGCCGGCCCGCTGCCTGCTCCCTCTTGCTTTGGCAGGCAGCAGCAGAGGGGCAGGAGGGACATGCCCGGAGAGGTGGGTGAATGCCCGGACACATGAGTACCCATATTGGGTGCAGCTGTGGATAGGGGCGTACGTGTGGATGTACGTGTGGATGTGCCCATACTTGAGACACGGGTGCATGGGTGCCTGTGGCTTTGTCTACCTGCCTGGCATCCACGCCTGTGAGCACAGCACCCGACAGCACCCAGCGGGGAGCAGGGAGCCGAGGCAGAGCGTGCCAGGCGCCCAGCATCAGCAGCTCTTGCTCGCTGACAGCAAAGCAAAGCTCAGCGCTGGCCAAGCCTCTCTCCTGGGTACCCCTAAAGTCCCTGCTGAAGAATAAAGAGAAGGGACAAAATGTTTCAGCCCCAGGTGAGGAGGAGGAGGGAAGGGAGGGCTGGGGCAGTACCAGTTCCTCTGGAGAGGTGCACATCGCCACATGCCCCTCTTGCATCACAGGATAATAAATAAAACCTCCAAATCCACATCTGGAGGGAGCTGTAAAAGCCGCTGGGACATGCACAGGCAAAGAAAGGTGCTTTCTTCAGAGAGAGGTAATCGCACCCAACAAAGCCCACAACTGCACCCAGCTGAGGAGGGAGCTGGGACAGGCGCCTGCACCAGCACAGCGGGTTCAGCAGCCCTTGGGGCAGTTCTTGTGGGCGGACAGAGGCAAGCAGAGCTAAAGGAGAAGCTGGTGTTGGAAACGGACCCTGCTGACCCATCCTTTGTGGACCAAGATGACTAAAAATCAGGAGGTAAGAACAACTACCAGCCTGCTCTTCACTGCAGAAGGGGGGAAGGGAGCAGGAGAGGTTGTTTCCACTGGCATGAGGTTTTTTAGCTGCAGGAAAGACTTCGACTTTCAGGCCACATCAAGACAAAAATACAAACTGACATTTTTTTTCCCCAGGGGCAAAGTGAGATTTTTCCACCGAGCAGGGGCCCATTCCTGCCGTGTGTGAATCCCAAAGGACCCCTGCGAAACAGGGAGACCTGGGCAAACGTTATGCCTCCATGTAGCCCACCCCTGGCACCCCGTCCCTCCGAAGGAGACATGGAGGGAGCTGCTGCTAGGGTGGGAGGCCGTCACTAGGCAGACCAGAAGGGACAGGAAGGTCAGTAATTTGGCCGAGGTACAGGGCTGTTTATCTCGTTTCCAAGAGCTGGGAGAGTCACAACCCTCCTTCTGCAGGCACACACCTCCCGGGAGATTTGCCCTTGAGGCACTGTCCTGTCTCACATGCCCCAGGGAAAGCGATACCCTGGCTCACATTTTAAATCAACCCTGCCTGTGCCTGGCGGCAGGGGCTGGCTGCAAACTGCAGCCTCTGGGTTTCAGCTCAGTCCCTGGCACCACACAACAGCCCAAGGGAAAAGCATGAGCCCCCCAGGGCCGTGCCAGGCACCTGAGTGCCAAAAGCATCCCGAGCCCTCTGACTACGGGAGCTGGACTGAGCTCCTCTGGTTCAAGTACCAGATCTCACCCTCTGCTCCAGAAATAAGCCTCCAAGGCACACAGCACCGCCTGGGCCCCCTGGCACAAAGCTGGCACAAAGGCAGCCCTGGGCAGGTGTCGCAGCCGCTGCCAGCGCAGATAAGGGGCAATTAGCAGGTAGGGAACAAGCTCCTGCTCTCCCTCCCAGCTGCACTAATCCCACCCCAATTAAAGCTCCTCCTTTGCTTTCAGATATTTTTGTGAGAGATTAATCTACCCTGTAACAAAGCTTTGCAAAGGGCTCCAGCACCTGCCTGGGAGCATTTAATTATCCTGGCAATGCCTTCAAATGCAGAAAAGCCACCGAGGCCCAAGAGCCCTGCAACCCCAAACCCACAGAGAAGGCACTGGCTTAGCCTGCTGCTCCCTGGCGCCTTGGGCCAGCGCAGAACCATCACCCAGCCCTCCTGGGCACGCTTTTTCCCTTCAATGCTGCACTGGTTACTGGCTTCTTCTATACACAGTGTTTTCCCTTTGTCCTTCGGGCTGCTCTTTCGCCAATAAATGCGTTTTACGAAAACATTAAATGGTGCACGGGTCTAATCTCCTGAGTCAACATGTGCCCTTATCGCAGAGGGTGGTTCCCACCGAGCTGGCTTGGGCTGTCCTTTATCCAAAGACAGCAGCATGTGCGTGCACGTACTGCAGAACAAATCAGAGGCAAAACTTTCCCGTGCTTTCCAGCCCCTCCTCAGTCCCTTTTGGGAGCACAGGAGTGAGCAGAGACGGACTCTTGCAGAACCAATCCTGCTAGAGAGGTAGAGCAGGTACTGCAGGACCCCGTATGGCAGGCATGTGTCCAGTACACAAAGCAGACCCCTCTCACCATATCCTCATGTCCTTTCACGGCTCCACCTGGCATTACTCAGAGCCTCGTGTTCCCAGGATGTTGAGGAACAGTCAGTTTCTTTCTGGCTACATGGGCTTCTCAAGTGAAACACCACAAATTGTGGACGGCGTTCCTGACTTTCTAGGATTCAAACCACCAAGTCTGGAAGGGAAAAACCCCAACATTCCCCAGCTGTGGCAACTGCTGATTCAAGAAAAGCGCTTGGAAAATTCCACACAAAGCACTTTGCAAAAAGTGTCCTGAAATGCCTGCCTGGAGGTGCGCTGAAGGAGGAGGGAGAGGGGCTGTATCTGGGCTCCAGATACAGATCAGCAATGGCCATGACCTGAAGGCAGAGACCCTCAGGGCTGTGTTCCAGCTCCTGCGCTGGTCCTCTCCTCACTGCCGTCTTTTCCCTCTCCACTTCCCACCTCTCAAACCCTCTGCTCCTTGTGCCGACATGACGCCGGGGCCGTTTGGTCCACGGGTAGCCACCAAACAAGCTTTTTCATCGATGCGGAGTAAGATGGACCTTTGATGTACCCCAGGACAGCCACGCTGCATCCCCCTGCTTTTCAAAGGCCTGTCCTTGGCTATTGTGCTCACATCCTGAGCTTGTTTGTACACACGTCCAGGCCCCCAGCCCCGCAGCCCCCCTGCTGCAGCAACAGCCGCCCTGACCTCCAGATAAAAGCAGGCAGGCTCTCCGGGCAGAGTGGCTATCAGAGCAACGACAAGCGGCACAGTCCCGCGGTGCAACTGCCGAGATACCAGGAGCTTTGCCGGGATGACCCTGAGCCACTGAAGGCTTCAGGTCAACAAGAGCTCTGGTGAGATCTCTACCAGCCCCGGCTACGCGCCACAGGGCTACCTGCACACTTTGTCTGTTGGCAGGAGCGGTATCAGCCCCATGCATGCCAAGGGTTCATCTTTGTCCTCATGCTGTTGTTCTGCCCCTTGGCTGCAACTGGGGAGGGGGCCAGCATTTTGCCGAAAGACATAACCAACGGGTTATGTCGCTCTTTGCTAATTGCCTTATCTCCCTGCACCCTCTGAGCTGGGATGAAGAAGGGATAACTGCACTCCCTCCTCCCTGTAAGCAGGCTCAGGCCCTGCAAGGAGCACAGAGGGGTCCCCACGGCGTTGGGGATTAAAATCCCAGCAAAACTCAGTCTTTGCAAGCAAGGAAGCCCATCCGAAAGAGCCACCCAGTTTTAACCCCACTGGGGCAGAGTGTCCGAGCATAAGCCTCTCTGCTTGGGCCTCCGTGCCAGCCCCTGGCAAGCAGAGCGGCAGTAACGAGCAGCACCATGACCACTTCCCTGCTTGTGTGGTCTCTGTGGTGGGAGAAGCAGGGGGAGATGAGCCTCCGCACTGCAGGGAGGCAAAAATAGCCCCAGATGTCTCTGAGGAGTGCATTCATGGGATACCCCAGGTCTGGACATTCACAGGAACAAGGGACCACACCACCCTTGGCCCCACATCTCTCCCCGAGGTGCTCAGCACTTTCTGGCTCCTCTCCAGTTGACAGGCAGGACACCGGGCCAGCTGTGGACAATGCGGAGAGCCAGGCCAGACCCAGGTGCTTCCCCAGGAAGGATGCAAATACTGGGACGGGTGTTATTTTGAAGGGAAGATGGAGCTGTGTCCAGCTCTCAGCATTATCTGCAGCGTTTCAAATCCCTCAAGCACCTTTTCCTGGCTGTGCATGGTGCACTCCTTGCCTCCTCCACAACCTCTCTGCTACAGAAGAAGAGGCAGCAGATCCTCTCCCAGGTGTCAGTGCCTGTTGGGATCCCCCTCAGGCTGCACTGCAGCACGTGCCGGGACTGTGGCCAAAGAACCAGAGCTCCCGAGCACAGCTCTGTGCACCTGGAATGCCAGGAACAAGCAGGATGGGGTGACCTCTTCCAAGGCAGCACAATGGCTTTACCTGTGAGGGTCAGACCCAACCGCCTCACTCTTCTTCCAGTCAGGTCTCAATTGACCTGCAGCAGCAAAGGGCAAAGCCACAAGGTCTTCTAGAGGATGGGGATACACATGGTGGTGTGAAATTCTTGGATATCACACTGCTGGCTGGGGGAGAAGGAAGCAGACAGGGAAGACTCTCCTGGAAACCATGCCTGCCAGTCCTAACATGGAGTGGGGCTGCAGCATGATTCCAATGTTGCAAAAAAATGGATTTCCCGGCTCCCTTCTGGGATCTGTAATAGCTGTAATAGCAGCCCAAGAGTTGAGGAGGGAGCACAGCCAATGCATCGCTCAAATCTGCTCCCAGGAAGGCAGGACCTGGCGCTGCCACTTCTCTGAGTGGCTGTGAGGCACAGGAAGCGGCTGGCACACAGGGCAGA
>WEIS01089994.1:5209-20904 GCA_013389965.1 Todus mexicanus
CCGTTTTTAAAATTTGGGTTTTTCCGCTTTTTTTTTTTTTTTTTTTTTTTTTTTTAAGAAAAAAATGCCTCACCATAATGAGACCTTACTGGAGAAAAAAGATATGGAGAGATTCCCATCATAGACCATTTAAAATTGCATTGCTGCCAAGCTACATTTGTCAAATAATTATTTCTTCTCCCATGAATTTTTAGAGTACTTACGGCCTTTTCAGTACATTTATGTGCAGATGCAAAATAAATAGATCTTCAGTCACAGGGACCTCCAAGTAATACCACGAGGCAAATGCTTAGCAGTAATAATAAGGCTCTAACTACAACTGGTTTCCCATTTGCTAGAGGCAGATATTCAAACCTTCTATTCCCAGAGAACACATTGAGCACAACATAGAGGAAATCACAGATTCACAGAATGGTTTGGGTTGGAAGGGACCTTAAAAATCATCTAGTTCCAACCGCGCTGCCATGGGCAGGGACACCTCCCACTAGACCAGGTTGCTCAAATCTCCGTCCATCTGGTCTTGAACACATCCAGTGATGGAGCATCCACAACTTCCCTGGGCAACCTGTTCCAGTGTCTCACCACCCTCATAGTGAAGAACTTCCTAATTTCTAATCTACATGTACACTTTTCCAGTCTGAAGCCATTACCCCTCAAATAATGACCCCAGATTTGCTAGGTATGTAATGAAAGAAGCTAACACACTGAAGTGGATGAGTTTCAAGCGCAACCAATAAAAATAATCTCCTTACATAAGTATTTTGGATATATTTGTTGCTAGCAAGAAGAGAAATCACGTAAATAAAGTTAGCCGTTACAGAACAAAACCTGTTATGGATAGAGGAATCGTAATTTTATAGGCGACATTGAATTCAGTTCCAAGAAAAAATGTTGTCCTGAGTTCCATTTGAGTTTATTATCACAAACAGCTGCTGGCACAAGCAGTTGGGATGGGCTACAGCTGGGAAGGGGCAGAGCTGGGACCCTTGATGTCATACTGATGTCATGCTCCTTATATAAGGGGTTTTAAAGTTGTTTTAGTGTGTGGTTTCAGCTTGTAGCCAGAGTGGGGATAGTAGCATCTCAGGTATGGGTAGAGCTTTGATGTTTCTATCGCTTGCTTTGTGTATTGTTTCATAAGTATTGTTGTTATTACTATTGTTTTATTCTCTCTTTGTGTTGTTTTATTAAACTGTCCTTAAATCAACTCATGGGGGTCTCACCTTTTTTTTTCCTCCCAATTTTCCTTCCTATCTCACAGTGGGGTGTAAGCAGCGGGGGAGCAGCTCCTTGGTGTTTAGCTGCTGGCAGAGACTAAACCATGACGGTCCTTTTTGGCACCCAATGTGGTTGAGATAATGACAAATCTGACCAGAGTGTGTTAAACCAATTTTGTCATGTGCATATTTTATATTTTTTAAATAGTTCATTTTCATAAAGCTGGTCCATTTGTTTGTGTGGTGGTGTTACATAAGTCCTTATATGTACTATGTGTTTCCCATGGTGATGTTTATCATCTCTGGGAAACGGGTTAGGACTATTGTGTTGCTATACTGGATGTTGTCAGCCTATGCTATGATTATACCCCTGAACATGAGGTTAAGCTGGTGTGCGCATGTGGCCTTGTTGTTTATCAGTGATCTCTCCCAATCTATGAGCAAGACAAGGGAGGAGACTCTCTTAGCATTTCAGAATTTTGAGTGTTCTTGGCATGTTCAGGCCAGCATGCTCTTGTTGCTGTGTCTCCTGAATGTGTTCCGGGTCTTGCATAGGGTCACACAATTTTATTTTTTTTTTCAGGAATACCACTCAGAGATCTGCCCTGGGGCTGGATAGTTACGAGTGGGAGGGTGTATTGGAAAGTACGGGCANGTTACGAGTGGCAGGGTGTATTGGAAAGTACGGGCAAGTGCCTAGGGCTGTGGTCACCTCCAATGTTTTGGAATTTCATCCCTGAACAACTGCAGAACCATGATATACTAATAAAATATTTGGGAAAAGTATGTTTGCCTGGCAATCCCAGAGAGACACTGCAATGTACTGTGGTCTGGCCCATGACTACCAAGTTCTTTTCAACACTGTTCAGTCCCCTCAAGGGGCAGAGAAGGTCTGGACCTAAAACCAAACCAGTAGGCACTGCAGCTATTTCAACCCTCATGACAAATGCTGTGGCCACTCAAACGTCAGTGGCAGGTGCTTCAACTGAAGCAGAGAATCAACCCCTGCCAGTATCAGTTGCCTCAATACAGAAAAAGTAATATATTTAAAAATCAGTTTGCTTTGCAAGGGTTGATGACGAGTCAGGGTGACAAGAACAGGAGGAAGAGACAGAGGTGATCACCTGATCCCTGTCCGTAAGTGAGCCACAAGATATGTGGAAGGATTTCAGTTGTTATCCAGGCGAGCACATTATTACCTGGCTGCTCTGACCACAAGCAGGTACAAATGTACCAGGACAAACCTGGGACAAATATACGCTAGATGTAGCTGTCTTGACAGCCCCATTCAGAGAGTTACTCAAAATGGAAGCCGCATAAATAAAAAGCCTTCTGAAACCATAAAAACAGCACTCCGAATCTAAGGTGAAAAAGCTCTAAATCACTGCGACATCTCAGAACCTGTCCATTTATTAGCAGATGCTTCTAAATCAGGATAAGGAACAAAATATCAAAACCTTTGGAAGTGGCATAGTGCAACTGTTCTGAAATGGAAAACATACCACAGCACTGGGGTCGCTAGGACTTTTCCTAATGATCTTCAGAAGGAGGTAGTCAACAAAGCACGTCGCAAGCAGCTGATGTCAGTTTTTCAAAACAATAATTGATTTTAGGCACATGGGGCCAGAAAACCTTTTGCAGTGACTTTCCTCAAACTTTTTAGTGAGGAGTAATAGCCAAGCAAAAGAATAAGGAGCTGATTCTGCTCTGCATTGCTTTTTGTTTAGGAAGTGTAAAATGCTATCATCAAACCAGAATTTTCCTTTCCCACAGGAACATGTTAATATTTTACTTCCAAGGACACACATGATTATAGCTAGTGACAACAGACAGCCTGTGCAGCCTAACCTGATGTAAAGGGGTCATGGCCGTTGATTCAGAAGGCGCTTGGCCTGTGGGTTAAACAAGAATTAGCTTTAGCTGAGTGTCTGAGTACTGATTCTCAGCAGAAAACCTGCCTGTGACATTTGAATTATCAGATTAGCAAGAGCAAAACTGAGAAGAGATCACTGAATAAAAACCTGGGATTAGATCACCCCTAGCAAAGCTGAGGGTAGGATTGCTTGCATGGGCTGATGGAAGCAGCGAGGCAAGTCCCAGCTCAGTTTGTTAAGAATGTTTTTAATGGCTACAAACATTAGTTCAGCAGCGAAAGGTGTGCCTGACAGAAAGAGTGAAGGAAGGAAAAAACCACCCACATCTGGCCTCTTTAAACATGGTGGGGCTTTAATCTTGACAGCTTGTTTGCTGCTGGTGCGAAGGAGGTCCTGAGCCGATGCATGAATTCTGTCAATCAGTCAGGTTAGGATTGGGGAAACTGCCTGCCAAGGTTCACGGGAGACCTAAGGCAGATGCCATAAACACAGCACAACAGTTATGGAAGAAGAAAGTAGGCAGTAGGGTGCAGTGATCTGTGTGGCATCATCATCGCTGTGGCTGGAACCTCACTGTGGGGTTGGTGCACAAACCCAGGGCTGCGGAGCTCTTTCGCCTCTCACTGGAAAAGAGCTGGATGCATATGCAGTGGCTGAGGAAGAAAGGACAGGATGAGGCAGTACCTGCCTCCCACATAGGCAGTGGTCACTGGTAGAGCAAGCGGATAGGGGTATCAATTACCCCAAATGCCATGTTTGTCCTCCTTAGATGATGTGTGACTCTGCCTAAGCAGGCCAGCGAGTACAATGGGGCTGGAGATATCTTGCTGCTATTACAGGCACCATTCCACTTTGCTGAAGTGCCTCAGTCCATGCTGGAACCCATGTGTTTGCCTTCAGCGGCGAGCGCCCCATACCCTTCACTAAAGAGTTACTCTCCTGCTCTCTGACTTGGTGAATACGCGAGCAGTGCAAGCAAAGTGGAAGAGATCCAAAAGAAAAGATTGAGGCAAAATGGCCTCATAAGGCAATCTCTTTGCATTTAGGGCACGCTTCTGAGCCTGTAGTAAGTCCAGTTCCAGCGCTCCTCCTATGCAATCAAATACATCCCAGCTAGATTTGTGTGGCAAGTGCTGACACTGGGTTGACACTGGTTCCAAAAATGTTGATGGGTTATCTTCAACACCCAGCTTTATGCTGACTGAGACTGGCTGTTGTCTTGCAGCCAGCAAAAGGTCAGTGTAAGGATAAAGGCAGCTTAAAGACCAGTTTATGCGGCAGGTTCGAGAGAAATAAACTTAAGGGCTCCCCTCTTGTCTGTATCAGATTGATGCTGCCAGTATATGTACTGGCTTGTACAAATCTAGGATTGATCCATAGATTCAGGGGTGGCATATGTGTTCTCAAATCCTTGGTCTGAGAGTGTTTGGAATGGAAAACAATTATTGTAGAGCGGATTATCGAAGACACTGCTTCAAGGGGAAGATCTTCTGTTCAGACTCTGATCCAGTGACTGACAATTTATTGACAAAAGAAGAAATAAACATGAAGAAAAAAACACATAACCTGAGAATACCTATTGTCTGTTATGTGACAGTCTTACTAGAGCTCATTGAATTGTTCCCTTCACAGTTTTAAAAAGAAAGTGGATTGGAGGTGGGGGAGGAAATATCTTTTTCAGAATGCCTGTGGTTTTCAGCAGAAATAGAATCCCAAACTCCATCTTCTGCTGAGGACTCAGTGAAATCAGGCACTTCAGTTTACATACCATGTGCCCGTAACAGGATGCTCCGTGCAAAGAGCTGCTTACCCTCTCCAGCTTGGAGAACACTCGCCCCCTTTCTCAAAGCCTAACCCAAATATATACTGTTCACTGTATATTAACTAAGAAATAATGGTCTCAGCAAAGGGCATTTCCTGGGGTTTAATGACTGGTTGGGTGAGCGAATGGCCTGAGAGTTTTTAGTTGAAGGTTCTGGCATGTGAACTTCCATTTAAATTAGGTTCTATTGAATTCAGAGTTTTTTCGTCGCATGAAGTCGCCAGTCCTGACAGGTCCATGCTTCCCAGTTTAATGCGTGGCAGCACACTCTAGAAAGACAACTTTCATCTGTTTTGTCAGTGCCAAAGTATCACTGCTGTGAATGTGGCCAAAAACATCCATTTGTTCTGCTGAGGCCTTCAGAAAATTTTAAGTGGCTCATCTGCGGTATGAAGGAGTTGTTTTCAAAGTTGTAGATGTGTGAGGTCACACCAGAAGATCTTTTCCATTCAGAGTCTATCCTGAACCCCATCACAGCCTATCACTTACATAAAGACGGAGGTGGGAAGTGGTAGGAGATGGATTTATGGAAGGAACGATAAAAAGAAAGTGTATGGAAAACAGAGATGTCTTCCCTGAGAACAACTAAAAGAAGCTTTCTTATGTGTGAAGTGGGCCGTATTAATAGCTGTGGCATAAACCCAAGATAAATTCAAATTCCTTGAGTTTGTTTCCTTAAAAGCAAAAGAAAATGCAACTGTTACAAGTTTTTGATGTTGAAAATCAAAGATCTTTGCCCTGTCTGAGCAGAGATTACGCTACATGCAACCTTTGTTCCAGTCACAGAGTAAAGCCCCAAGGGCCAGCAGCAAAGCTGCTGCCAAAAGCAGTTATCTCTGGAGCTTAGTCAGGCCTGGACAGGAGACTTGTTGGTCGCAGAAGAAATGGATTAAACCCAGAGGGGGACACTACAGTTCCCTCTATTGGGCATGAAAATGTCCCAACAGGTCTGTCACACACCTGCTTCTCATTGCTGAGCTGGGACATTATTTCTATCTTCAGTTTGTCTGAAGCCCTCCTTCTAGAACACATTAGCAAAACAAAAGCAGGATCAGGCCTCAAAATTTAGGGAAATTAACTGCCGTCAAATCTGTTTAACTCCTCTAGGACTTTTTCACAACTTTATTATGGTTGCATCAGAGGCTGCTTTGTTAGGAAATAGTAACATATTTTTTGCTCCCCCACCTCATAGCTCTACTCTGGAGAAACTGATCTGACAGGGAGCAAAAATACACTCTTGGAAATAAATTCAGTGTTATGCTGAAAGTCAGCGATGAACCCTCACTGAAGCTAGTGTGAGAACACTTCCCTTCCCTTTGGATAAGCCTAAGAACTACCTTCTTTGTGGGATGTGCTCGTGGAGACCCCAGGAGCCCCACGCACTATACATACGGCACCACACATGCCTGGCAGTGCTGAACTGTGGGGGCTGAGGCATTCCTCCAGGATCTAACTGCAGACGCTGGGGACAAGGTGGCATATGATGAAACAGAGCGATTCAGAAAGTGACAGCAGAAACATCGGAGAAGCAGACAGGGGAAGCAGCAAGGACATGCCAGAGCCAGGGAGGAAAACCCTTGTAGCCTGACTCTGAGAGGAAGCTAAGAGAGAGCAACCTTGAGATGTGGCTCCAAAGAAGCTTGGAAGTATGAAAAGAGAAAGCCACGGCTATTGTTTTGACTCTCTCCATGCCCAGGGTAATGGGATATCGTGTACATTCCTTCTAAACAAACAGAAGCACATTAAAATCCCAATTCATTCCTTCATCTGTTTGTTCTCCAAACAGAAACAACCTATGGGACCCTGACTATCGGCTCACTGCTTGGGTCAAAGAGGGTAGCCAGGAGTATATTAATCAAGGGAACTTTCTCCTCAGAACCGATTTTGGCTTTTCATGCCTTTAGTAAAAGATTTTGGTCCTTGTCTGTGATGATATTGTCATTAGCATTGTCATAGCAACTGATAAACAAGGAGAAAGATGTTTAACAACTTTTTTAAAAGAAAAAAACCCAGTCCAAATGTATAACTAACAAGTAATTTGGGCAAAGTGGTTGCACAGTAAACGGGTTTATCTTTAAACATAATGCTCTTTTCCATTTTAACCGAGCATAAAATTGTATCTTTAAAAGATCGACAGAAAAGCAGAGCTTCATGCCTCTCGAGCAGTTCCGCGTGACATATGGTCTTTCCAAGCAATAGTTTTATCAGCTGTGCACAGTAGCAGCAGATTTGAGCTAATGTTCCTGTGAAAACAAGTAAGGGTTTATCCAAAAACTGAAGAAGGGGATGAGAAAGGCACCTTTGCCCTGCTGTACAGAAAAAATAAATCATATCTTACGTCAAACTTACGACATATCTCTATAAATATAGCAGCTACTGGTAGTGACTAACTTCAGCACAAGCGCTGAGTGGGTTGAAGAGGACTTGGTGACCTGTTTGATTCCCTGCCCATCCGTGGTGCTCCCAAGCATATATAGCCATATGCTGCTCTGAAGCCTTGGGTGGAGCAGGGTGGCTTTTGGGGCCTGGTGGGGTGTCACTGCCCAGGGGGGCTTAGCCCCAGCCTTGCCAGTGTGACCAGCTCTCCAGTTCCCAACACAGGTGCTGTAATCAGCATCGAGCACTGGAAGAGAGCATGTGTTGCTAGATGGGTGGCATGGGGTGCTGAAGAGCACCCTGCCTCCCTGCTCCAAATCATCCTGCTTGCTTCTGGGAAAAGGGTCAGGGACTGTTTACTTAGCGACTGGGCAGCAAGCAAAGGGCAAGAGAAGCCTCATACACAAACACACACATTTATTTATTTATTGTAGCACGCAGTTCTGGCCAAATATTGGCTTAAATTATTTCTGAGCTCACTGCTACCTCATTTGAGGACTGCTGCCACTGACTACTGCTAGAAATAATCCCTGGGAATTAATTGGTGCTGGCATTGCAAGTGCAGGAAGAAGGCACAAATTAATGAATTGCAAAACATTTCTCCATCTAAAGGATTTTGCGATAGTGGTTGTACACACACACAGAACCGAAATAAACAAACATATGCTCATGTGGTTATATTCCTGCATATGCACACACACATGCACATATTTATATCTACATTTACACTTATATATGTATAATGACATTAAATAGCAGGTAACAAGTAGGGAAAATTGAACTGTAAAGGAAAAAAAAATTGGAAAAAAAAAAGTTTCCTGTGGCTCCATAGCTCCACAGCAGGCTTGTTTTGAGAAAAGCTTTCAACGTTCTTGAATGCCTCTATGATACTTTTGTAATAATGAGTGATTTTTCTCACATTCTTGCAACAATGCAATAACTTGTAGGTTGAGTTCCTTGAGGCCTTCACTTCAGCAAGAATGAATTCCCTCCATTTTGAAGCCTTTCATGAGCACTTCTCTCTCTCCTGCAGTCGATCCCTCCCTCTTATCTCCAAGCATGTGTCAATTTTACTCCAAATTCTGTCTGAAGTTCAGTGAGATATTTTTTTCTGTGAGGTACCTGAAATTCCTGTGTAGTAGCCATGCAAGTTTTTCAGAGTTGTCGTGAGGTTTCACAGCGGCAGCAACGTTGCCATTTTATACAATGGTGATCCCCCCTGGGGGACATGGAGGAAGATACTGGTGCAGGGGAACTTCTGAATCGGAACCGAGGCATTAAAGGTGCAGCTTCTGGATTGTCCCAAGTCCTAAAATGACAGGCAGAGCAGATACATATTTTATTTGAGACATGCCACTACACTTAGGATCTGCATCTGCCTGTAGTAAAACACAGTGGAGAGTAGGAAATGACACTTTTGTGTTCTATACAGATACAGAAGGAGCAGGCAGAGGCACAGAAGAAATATCCACTGTTGATGATAGCCAGAGATGAACAGCTGACCTTATAAAATAGGAGGAAACTGCAGCTCCTGAAAGCGTCTTTCCATCTCTGAGTTTTTCTTGGGACAGAGGCATCGTACAGCGTCACTAACCCCAGGACAGCAATACCAGCCCTTAAATATTGCATCTTTACAAAGGACACCATGATATATACACCACACACAAAGTACTCTGCTACAAAGTGAGAAAGGCTTTGTGCTGGCTCAGCAGAACTCGGTAACAAATGCAGCTTTTAAAATAGCTCTTTCTCAATAAAGGGTAATCGGCTCTTGCCTTTTCTCATTGTGTGAGATACACTATAGACTTTATTCATCAGAGAGCACTCTGCAAAGCTGAAGTAAGAAACACAAAAAAATAAGGATGGCAATAGAGTTGTAAATTCAGTTTGTATGTCAAGAAAATGACAATAAACTGATGCACTTTCTGGAAAAATCACTGGTTATATATGTCATTCCTAGAATAAAAGCAACAAACATTCAGTATACCCCTATCTGCAAGGCACAGATGAAGATGTGACTGTCAGAGAAGCACAGAATGGCTGAGGTGGGAAGGGACCTCTGGAGATCATATACTGCAACTCTACTCCTCAAAAACAGGAGAAACTTGAGTTCAATCTTCAGGGCTGTGTCCACTGAGGTTTTTAAGATCTCCGAGGAGGTAAACTCTGCATCCTCTCTGCCCAACTTTTTTCGATCATTCTGACAGTAAAAAAAGGATTTTTTTATGTTTAAAAGGAGTTTCCTGTATTTAGTTTGTGCTCATTACCTCTTGTTATGTCACCATGCACCACTGGAAAGAGTCTGGCTCCAGCATCTACGTTATTTCCTATCAGGTGTTTATACACATTGATAGGATGCCCCAGAGTCTTCTCTCCTCCAGGCTGAACAGTCCCACCTCTCAGTCTCTCCTCGTAGGTCAGATGCCCCAAACCCTTAATCATCTTTGTGGTCCTTCCCTAGACCTGCTTCAGTAAGTTCATGTCTTGCTTGTACTGTGGAGCCCAGAATTGGATCCAGCACTTCAGGATGTGTCTCACCAGTGCTGAGCAGATGGAGAGGATCACCTCTCTATACCTGCTGGAAATACTGTGCCTCATGCAGCTCAGAAGGCTGTTGGTCTTCTTTGCCATGAAGATGCATCACTGGCTCCTGGTCAACTTGTTCATCAGGACTCCCAGGGACTTTTCTACAATGCTACTTTCCAGCTAGTCAGCCCCAGCCTGTCCTGTTGCATGGGGCTGTTCCTTCCCAGGGGCAGACTTGGTATTTCTTTTTATTTAACTTCACGAGATTTGTGTCAGTCTAGTTCTCCAGTGTGTCAAGGTCCCTTTCAATGGAGACACAATCATCTGGTCTAGCAAACAGTCTTCCCAATTTTATAGCACTGCTGCTGATGCACTCTGTCCTACCATTCAGGTTGTTAACAAAGGTGATAAATAGTACTGGTCCCAGTGTCATCTTCTGGGGTGCACCATTAGTGACTGGCCTTCAACTGGACATGCCAGTCATCACAAGCCTTTAAGCCCAGCAGCTCCATCATTCCATCAGCTTACAGTCCACCTCACTGTTCACTTATTTACTCTGTAATTCATCAATTCATTGGATGTTATATGAGTGGTTATATGTTATATGACAGTGCTGAAAGTCCTGCCAAAGTTGAGAACAATCACATCCACTATTCTCCCCTAATACGTCAAGCTTGTCATCATATTGTTGAAGTCCATCAGGCTGGCCAAGCATGTAACATCAGTGTAGACCTTGCGGGCTTAATAAGAAAGAGCTGAGTAACTTCTAAGGAATCATTTATTTCATGAGAGCTGAGCTCCTGATCACAAAATTCAGGGAAACTAAGACATGGACTGAAGACATTCACTTAAAGTGAGAGCTACCATTACTGAAAAATGCTGACATTTTAATGGAGGTCAAATATTTAACAAAAACCCCTGTAGCCTGAGATTTTGTTTTGCTGTTCTTAAGAGTCAAATTTGTCAAGATACTGTGCAAATCCTGGGGACACTCTGACAACCTTTCATGATAATTCCTTCAGTGGGTTCCCGGTTCCTTGGTTCCTGATGGAAGTACACCCACGGAAACAGAAGATAAATAATGGACCCCAATCTCGTGAACTGCCCTGTCTCACGCCTCTTTAGTGACCTTGCTCGGAGAGGGCACAACAGCTGGACTTAAGGCTACTGCTTTTTCTCCTTTTCCAGTCTTTTATTGATTAGAATATCAACTTCTTTAGTCTGAGTTAGACAGGGAGGAGTAGAAACATCTTCTGTATCTCCTTTAATTCTTGATATCTTTGCAACAGCTGTCAGTTTTAGTTTGTTCATCGATCATTCAGTTGAGCAAGAGCAAGAAGATGAAGGACCATTCACCCCTTGATGTTGTTAACCAGCCTGTCAGGCTTTGACAACTTGAATGAGAGACATTTCATGAAATTATGACTGAAATTTTAAATGTCTTGTTGAAGCATATCACAAAATCCTTTGCTGTCAAATGAGCACTTGCAGTAACCTTTTTTTTCCTGACTCAGCACTCTGCTCACATCAGACCTATCAGGTTTTTGGAAGCATCTCTTTTTTACAGTGGGCATACTCAGCAACATGAACAGAAGCATTAACATTCAGCTTACCTGCTGACATTACTGTTGCCCATCAGTACTGTCATTTCTGTGCACATCACAAAAAGGCAAGATAGTTTAATGAAGGCTCTTTAAAATGGACTAAGCTTCCCTGTTTCCCTGTCAGTATCACCACCTGATTCAAACTTAGAATATTTTACAACCCATTCAAAACACAAGGCTGGAGCTTTGTCTGCCTTTAACTAGGACAGACGTGGATCAGCAGCCTCTGTGAGGGCTTCCCAAGTTTTGCTCTTCAAGATACTTCAAAGCATGGTAATTTCTTTACATACACATTTCTGCTGAGGAGAGCATAAACAGCCTCTGCCCATTTGACTGCAAACCCCATCTGAACAGAAAAGTTTGTTTTCAGAATGTATACACGTGTGGTGCCAGAAGAATCTGTTGTATTACATGAATAACAGTCATTATAAGCTTGCTTCAGACGGAACAGGTATCTGTTTCTGAGCCAGTAGCCAAAACCGGATCTAACCATGCAGTGAATAGCTAACTAGGTAATCCATCAGCACATAGGCTTCAGCCTGGAAAAAACATTTTGAGTACCCGCTTAACTTTAAGTGTATGTTTATATACATAGATTTCAGCGGGGCAAACACAAGTCCCTAGAGCTAAGTGTGACTCAAGCTATGTGTGATTAAGTGCATTACTGAAGGAGTGTCATTAGAAAAACCTCTAAATTTTAGCTGTATGAATTTGTCTAGGTACAAATATATATTAAAAAAAGCTCTGCCTTGGCTGGCTCTGTTTCTTTTAGGTGTAATGTAATGTAAGCAAGATCCTTTTATTCTGCAGTATTGATGGCATAACTTCATGCATATGTGATAGCACATTCCTAGCATATCGGACTCCAGCCTCAATAATTCTGTGATTCCGTGATTTTCCACCACTGTGATGGTGGGTTTTTCCAGTCCTACTCCTCAGAATCTTCTAGAAACAATAATATTGATCCTCTGTGCTCAGACTATTTAAGGAAGAGGAACCGACGCAGTTTCCCAATTTCTTATTCTGTTCTTCTCTGCTGCCCTTTGTTGTCTGTACTCTTTTATGTGCTCAGGAGCAAGCATTGCTTTCTGTCAGAGTTTTTGGCATATTCCTCTGTCACACATTCTCCTGCTTGGAGTTCTTTTGTTCTAATACTCTTGACATTTAAGCTTGGGCACTTTAAAGGTTCTTTCTCTTTACTTTATTCTATGATTTATTGATTACTTCCAGCTTCTGTTTCCCTAAGCCTATTTCCTTTCATGTTTTCTCACCCTTCCCACTTCTTATTTCATCTCTCAATACAAATAACGCTTCACAATTCCAGTTTGAAAGTCACCATCACTGCCACCACCACCGCCGCACAAGTTTTTCTCCCTTTGGCTTGGCATTAGCAGCACATTTTTTTTTACATAGGGAGGTCCAAAGGCATTATAAATGATTAGATGGGTCATTGTAACTCATGAATGAGCCACGGCCACACATTTACAAAGAACCTGCTGAGCTGCATTGTCCTTTGCAAGTAGTCCCTGTAGAAGTCATAGGCACTACTCACAGATCAAGGGACTACTCAGTGTGGGAAAGTGATGCTCTGCACTGAGCCTCAAGTCAGCATTATACAGCAGAAGCCTCTTTCCCAAAGGCTGAGGCACATTGGCTGTGCAACCCTGACTTACTACCAGAAAAGCTATGAGGCCAAGCGAGAGGGTTAAGACTGAATGCCACACTTAGTAGCACGGTTTAGCTGATGTGGTGGTGTTAGGTCATAGGCTGGACTCAATGATTCAGAGGTCTTTTCCAGCCTTAATTATTCTGTGATTCTGTGTTTTTCCAGCAGTTTAGGATTATTCCACCTAGATATTGTGGGGCAAATTCTGCCCCAGTTGCTACCTGATGGGAGCCACACAGCTGGTGCCAGAGTGTGGCTGTGTGTGCTCTCATCCACGCTTCTGTGAGGTACCATTTTGTGCTGGTTTTGCTCACCATGCAGGAGCCAGCTATCAATGGAGGCTTCCATCTGCCAGAAAGACCATATAAGAAACAAGCACGCAGCAGGAGCTGTATTAGGTGTGGGTCTCAGTGTGAGTCTCAGACTGAAGTTACCCTACTTGGCAGTGCCCCTGCTTTCCTGCTATAGCATAGGTATAATATTTGTGTCCACCTCGGCATCTTCTGATGACTCAAAACTATGTAAACTGTTTTGAAATCATCAGATGGGAGAGCCTGGAATGGAGCAAAGCATTACTACTATGTGGCCAAACCCTATGGAAGGCTTTGAGTAGCTTTCCTTCTCTGTCTCCCGCTTTGCTATTGGAAAGGACCAAGCAACATCTGTGTTCCCATCCTGGACTGAGTGACACGTTGGGCCCTTTTACTTCTCCTCTGTGCCCAAGATAGTGCAGGGATTTGCTGCTTCAAAATACAGTAATTCAGCTCTAGATTCAACCAGAAGTTGGCATATTAGGCAATAAAGGGTAAATGGCCCCAAGGTAAGAGCTCGATTCTGTGCAGTACTGTGTTGTGTTTGGACAGGTGCTTTTGCCCACTTCCAACTCAGACACACAAGGGGGTTGAGAAGCAGATTGTAACCAATACTCGCATATAAAGCATGCTCTAGTCAATTAGCTAGTGATTTTTCTGTCAGTCAGGATTCTGTGCAAATGAAGAGATATCAGGATGTAGAAAATGACTGAACTCAGCTGAAAATGTAACTTCTGCACGCGTTCCGAAGTAAATAAAGACTTTTTACTAGCCAAAAAAGAGAACATTGTTCTTCACATTTTACCATTCGAGCACAGAAGAAGAATTAAATTGCCAATAAAATTTTATGAGAAAGGAAATTCTTGTTAGAATTTTTATCTGAGAATATTGATTTTGCTATTGTGAAGAAAATTGCTCTCTGAAAGTTAATATATAAGAGTAAGCAAGTACTGGCTTTTAATTGTCTAATTTAATTTAAAATATTCTAACAGAAAATACTGGTAAGATTAGGTTTTAAAAGAAAGAGGTAACTTGGTGGTTTTTCTACATTTAAATGCCAGTTAGAAGAATTTAAATGGTGAAAAGTTGGTCTTAGGTGTATGTTAGTCTATAAACAAAATTCCTTATTACTCTGTGCATAAAGGTAACTAAATCACTGGCCTATGGTTTGTCTACCAGAATATCTGATGCACATACCAGGATGTTGCTCTGATTCATTTTACATACGTCACACTGAAGAAGTCTGTTGTCCTAGAGGCTTGAACTAGGTTTGACTTTACACTAAAAACTCAGCCAAATATGATACAGTCTAAGACTGAGAGATTTTTAAATAGTAATAACTGTTCTTTCGCTGACACCAGAAACTTGGCAGTTGTGTTTCTGGTAAGAAAATGGATTTTACCAATAAAAAAATATTAGTAGAGAAATACTGTTGCTGTGGTTTTTAAAGTGTGTATCTATGTATGCACATATGCACTTCTATGTACTTGCCTTCCTTTTAGGCAACCACACAGTGACGTCTTTGGATGAATAAGAAACTGAATGAGCAAGTAAGTAATGTTCTGAGTTTTTTCTTTTTCAGCAGTGGGAATATTAGTCAACTATGTGGCTAGAAATATTTTGGAGAGAGCTTTCAGCAAGTTCCCATTTGTTTTCTCTTTTCAGACTCTCCACAAAACACATAAAAATTAGTCAAGATATTTCAAGATGACCTCTTCTTCTCATGTAAGCTGAATTTTACTTTCTTTATAGAAGCTGTTGGTTTATTTCTTCCAGGTTGCCTGGAAAAATGCCCCAAAGCAACCAGAGACATGTTTCCCTTCCCTAGGACTTGAATATGATCCACAGGACCCCAGTGCTCTGCCAGCTCCAGGGGTGCAACACAAGGGAAGGATTCTGCCTTGGACCCCCACGTGGCAGAGTGATGCTCTTACATGGGTTTTAATGGTGTTATCCTCAGATGAATTCAAGTGAGGCAAGCTCAGGAGTTGACAGGCACAAATAAATCTCCAAGTGAATGACCTGGTAGTTTCTGTGTGTGTATGAGTGTGTCCTTCTTTCCTTTTTAATTTTATTTCAGGAGTGGCTACCGTCTTCTGCTGTTGTGGCTTTGTTTTCTAATCTCCTCACAGATGCCTGCCAGCTGCTGGATACTCAGAAGAAGACAGTCACTTGGGCTCTTTCCCATAAGCCAGGTCCCCAAGTAAGTTCTCACACACAGAAAAGAAATCCAGGACAACAAAAAGATACCAGTGAAAAGGTTCTTTTAGAGCAAAAATTTGGTGGAGATTAAAATAGG
>WEIS01089996.1:810-13268 GCA_013389965.1 Todus mexicanus
TCGTGCTACTCTGGTGGATTTTCAGTTCTAGAGTTTTATTTCTAGAGTTTTTATGGTTTATTCATAGTTCAGACTGCTGTGACAGGGCCTAAGCACCCCCTATTTGTGACATCTGAGGCAGACAAGGATGGCCTTTGTTGTGGTTGCTGTGACATTTGGAGTCAAATAACAGATTTTTCTCAACCTTTTTTATTGACTTCAGCCATTTTAATAAACTTTAGAAGCAACCATTTCAAATTTGGTTTAAGTACTAGGGGAGGAATCAGTACCTAATCATAAAAATTAAAATGAGTACTGGGAAAAGGGCCAGATTTGGTGAGGAACATAGTTCGGCATCATGTAAAATGACTTGATCACTTTAATTGTATTCCTATCACAGCTGTTCTCCCCAAAATCACATTTTTATCTGAAATTTATTAACCTATCATGTACTTTTAGCATCTACTGAGATACATTTTTGAGTTATTCATCTTTGAGTTCTTTCAGTGAAGTGTTTCTGCAGTTACAATGTGTGTAAAAACACTTCTGACCCGAAGCAGTCTGAAGCTTTTCCTTTGAGAAGCAGGGGCTCGAGATGAAATCATTATTTTTGTTAGCGGAAACCTGTTTTCCATTCTCTAAAATTGAAACATTTAATGGAAATCAGCAAACTAGCAGTGTGTTTTCCTTCGAAACACCTCAAACTAGACCAACTGAGCAAGTTCAGGTGTTTATGCTGTGGAGACCACCTATTTCCAGCCAATTCATCATCTGTCATTTTCCAGTTGGAAAAATGTTGGCTGGCATTGGATGTATAAGGATGTCTGCTCATGCAACCAGTTTATTTAAATTGGTCCAGAATCAGTGTTTTACATCTGAAAATGCCAAGTTTATAAAATCAGTTAATCTGTAGTATATTCATATCCTAGCCAGGCCTCTAAATATTCTGTATACAATTGCATGGTCTGAACTGTCACTCTCTACCCTTCTCAATGCATCAAACACGTCAGATGCCCAAGCAGATTTCAAAAATTAAAGACGTGGAAACTTATATATATGTAAGAAGATTGAGTTCATACAAGCCTGTAAATTTTTCTAAGGTATGGCTTAGCAGTCTTCTCGTGAAAAAATGTGCTTTGTATAAAATCCAATCATGTCAGTGTGAAGGTCTGAACAATGTGAAGCATTATGAAGAGCGAATAACATGCGGAGGCGTAGTCTGCATGTCGTCCTAACTTACATTATTCTTGTCTGCCTTTACAGCAGTGGAATGGGAGGGACACAGCATTGATGGTCACTCGAGTGGTCAACCACAGGCGCTTTTCTGCTACTGTCAGTGTAGCCGACACCTCTCAGCGCAGCATCAGCAAGTACCGCTGTGTCATTCGTTCAGATGGTGGATCGGGAGTTTCGAATTATGCAGAATTAATCGTGAAAGGTAGGTCACATTGAAACAACTGGTTTATGCAAGAAGAGTATTTCTTCCCAGATGGCATCTATGTATAAAAATTTACATCCTATCGGACCTTCTTCTTTCATTCATATTAAATTTAAGTAGGGAAAAAAAAGGTAAAAGTGACATGAATTTCAATAATTGTCTTAAATATTTGAATCTAAACTTTGCATAGAGCTCTCTTCATAAGCTTTTGTAGTAATGCATGATAGCTATGGAAACTTTTAATGTAGTCAGCTAAGCAGTTTGTCTGTCAGCCAGCTTCATCTGCCTTCCTTTACAGTAGTTTATCAGGCATGGGTAATCTTGTGATGGAGCATTGCATGTCAGAAGAGTCTGCTCAGGGCTGCTGGGAGTAAATGATGGGATTGATTCTCCTGGTGTCCTGAAGTATGCAGTAGAAACATTGGTAGCTCTTGAAGGATGCCAGGGTTCTAGTCCTGTTGTTTGCTGTGATCCCAGAGCTGATACTGTGCCTGGCACATGCAAGATGCGTCTTAATCTTGCCTCTGTGAGATGCATGTGCTATTTACTGTGCTGCCTGGTTTTTGCTGTGGTTTTGTTGGGTTTTTTTGCCTTACCCTGAGCTGTTGCACAGGGATGCTCCCTGCCTCTTAGGTGTAGACATCCGAATGTGGCCAAGTTGCTTCTGAGACGTGCTGTGTTTGAGGCGGGGGTGGCGTCAAATGGGAGGAGTAAGGGACTGCTCAGCAAGTATGATTTTATTGATCTAAATGTTTCACTTTTCTGTGAAAGTGGAGAGCTACTGTAGAATTGAGATCGCTTTTGTCCACTGTAGTGCTTTCTGCCAGCTTAATCTGTTGTTTGATGATCAGTGCACTGGTGCGTTGACAATACCTTAAATAAAGAGCGCTGAGCACTGCAGATATTCAAACTACACCGTTCACAACGAGAATGCTTCTGTTAGATGCCAAGTGCTTTTAATTCCCACTCGGTGATCTTGCATCTTGTTCAATTCCAGAGGAATTAATTCATGACTAAAGTGGAATTGAGTTGCCAGGAGTAGCGAATTTCACGTTGTATCAGAGCTCAATAGAAGGAAGGCAATCTTCCAGCAAACCTAATAGCAGAGTATGCAAAGTTGAGTAGGTGCCTGACACATCCGTGTTCATTGACAGAAGAAAGGAATAAAAGAAGAATAAGTTATAAACACAAATGGTTGGAGAGACGTTAATAGATTCATTGCTGGATTACTCAGGCAGACGCCTGAGAAGGCAAACACCAAGCTAGGAGAAGTTTCAAGAGAGTAGTGTTGTTATGGGAGGGTGCACTCCTCTGCTCCTTGTTCCTGTTTGAGGTTAAGTGGTTCATTTGAGGTTCATTCAGTGCAGCGCTGTGCTACTCTGGGATCACATGGATGAGCGCTTCCAAACAATCTGAGTCATTTTAGTGTGGATAATAGCAAATTTGTAATGCACGCACACAGGCAGAAATGAGAGCAAATTGGAATTGTTTAATTCTGAAGAGATGTTTATTGAATTGCAATAACGTACTTGGGTATACATTAAATTAGTCTGTAGTTGAAGTTTTGCTCAATTGCTAGTCCTGACCCTAAACCCACTAAATCCAAGCTTATACTCTGCTTCTCACGTGTTTTCTCTTGACCAGTTGAACATAAAATCTTAACCACAAAGGTTAAGATTTGAAAGTATATCTTTGTAATGCAAAGATCTATTTGCTTCCCTATGTGTAAGACGCTTCATGGTAGTATTGAGAAAGAAGAGTAATTTACATTTCTCAGTATTGAATGATACTGTTTTGTAGACACAGGAGGAGGAGAGATTTTGCTTGGAAATACACATACTTCTATGCCCTGAATTAGAACAGCAGATACTGATTTCAGCAGATAACTG
The DNA here is from genome assembly GCA_013389965.1 of Todus mexicanus. Classification (NCBI taxonomy): domain Eukaryota; kingdom Metazoa; phylum Chordata; class Aves; order Coraciiformes; family Todidae; genus Todus; species Todus mexicanus. The sequence goes on from WEIS01089996.1 coordinate 4,117, forward strand.
AGCAGTGAAATTAAACATGCACCACTTTCTGCTGCCACCTCTCCCCCCACCCCCCACCAGTCCTTGCCTTACTTGTCCATTAGGGCATCTTTGCCAAGAACAGTGTAGTATTGTGAAGTAATCACTGGAAAACTTAAACAAATGGTCATAACTTTATTAGTTTCAAATTATTGCAGTCCTTTCAGTGGCAGGAGATACCTTTGAAGCACTGTGAAAGTGCTTTTCTGTAGACAGCTATTTGCTGAACGTGCTAATACTTTTCGGTCTTCCTCCTCTGTTGCGAGGCTTTTATAAATGACAATACATTTATTCTTCTCTTTGCACTCTTGAATCATAATAGTCAAGCCAAAGAAACCTATCATTTCCATCTGTACACCTTACTATCCTTTGGTGCTCCCATGGAAATAACCTCTCTATTTCTTATCTCTCGCTGTTGCACATACAGTAATTTAATACAATTTTGTACAGGGCAGTTTTCAAAACCCCCTGAGATTCTCTGCCTTGCCATACTGATCACGTATGAATGCAATGCTTCGTGTGTGTAATTTTCCTTTAAATAAAAGCGGCATGGCAGTTACTCATATTCTGAACTAAATATAGGGTTTGCGATTGTAAGGATTGTTTAAATCACTGGGGAAATTGGCTTGAATCTTATCATTTGAGGCCTGTATTAATGATAGTATCCTTCCAGGTTACCTGTCACGTTATATAAGGTTGTGAATAACATTTTACACTGCGAGTGTGTGTGTATGGAGATTTGTTTGCAATTGTTTTGTTTTTTTCTTAAGTCCCTTTCATATATTCTGGATGTTGAAATTAATTGCTCAATATATAGTGGGAATCCATGGAGAGCTGATAAAGAGGAAACATTACAGCATCTATAACCTATTTTTCATGAGCCCATTTTTCTGAGGTTTTCACTCTCCAGGAGGTCCCTCAGAATTATTTTGACGCTACCTCATCCAGATTCTTTTAAGACTCGTGGCATATTGTTAGCGTCTGTTCTGCTACTGCAGGGACCGGAGTACATAACAGAGCCCCTCTGCAGACCTCCAAGGGTATGTTCTAGTACTCTTTGGTTTTGGTTTTGTTGATTTTTTCGAAGTGTACAGTTAGTCAACACGGATGAAAACCAGCTTGTCTCTTAACAGAGTGGCTTTCTGTCATCCTTGTGATAATTGGGACATCTTGTATCAGTCACTCTTTTCTTGAGGTTTTTAGGCATGGGAAGCTGATACCTTCAGTGACACCAGAAGGGGAGGTGGGTTTTTTTTCAGACTTGCTTAATAGTGAGTCTTTTCTGGTATGATGCTTGTCACTGTAATTGCACTGTCTGTTTATCAGCTCACTAGGTACACAGTCAGAACTGCTCTAGTGATCGGAGTCTTTTTGTAGGAAGCAGACACTGTAATTTGTAAAGAACCCACAAAACAAAACCACGTACAGAAATACCAAAGAAAAAACCCCATGACAAAAAGAACCTTCTCAAGTTAACAAAGTTGAGATACTCAAGTGTGAAAATCATGCTAAATAATTAGACATTTAAATAAATTTATATAGTTAAGCTTCTCCAGTATTAAATATACTGTACAAATTTCGGATTCACAGTTGTACAGCAGACTCATCAAGGAAAATCTCTGCAGGTATTTTGCTTATCTCAGCATTTATTATTGGAGCTGTGTCCAGAATAGTTTCAGTTAATTATTAAACTGCAGGAAATCCTATTAGGAGAATAAGCTTTCTGGAATACAAAAGTAGTAAAGAATAGAAAAAAACTCTCTCTAATTCTGCAGCTGGACCTGACCTTGGGCTGGAGTTGACCCTAGAAATGTCGCATCAGGCCGTCCATAGATTTTCTTGGATCAAACAAGTAAAGTGTAGCTACGGAATTATATAATATAGTGTTACGTGTGTGCTCCAAAGTAGAGCTTATTCCTGGGATGAAAATGTGATTGTCTTCAATACAATTGTTCAGGTTACTCACAAACTCCAAAGTCTCTCACTTTATATAAAGCGATTATGAAGAGAGGTGGTGAATAAGAAGAAGATTCTTTGAAGTTTTTGTTTGTTATTGTTTGTTTTGTTGGGTTTTTTTAAAAGCTATCCTCTTTTGCCACCAGGGTGGCTGGAGGACCGAGTCCATTTGCTCCCTTAGAACCATGTGGGAGATAAGCTCAGCTGTGCTATATCTGTGATTTAGATTTTCCTGTTCAAGTATTTTTTCTCCTTCTGCATTAATAAGTTCAGATAGGAATTTTCATGCCTTCCAGCTACTTATCAGATTTCTCCAGATTGCCGAAGTTACTGGGTAGACTTGAATTCATCTGCCTGAGTAATGCACATTAATCAGAGTCCTGGAAGTTATCACCTTGTGAACAGGAGAAAGGCTCTTGCAGGCACTACTGACAGCATCGGTAAAGCCATCGTGAGGAGGGTTCCCCTCCGGCCGCTGTCACCTCTTTCTCTATTTTTTTAAGTTTATACAAATAGGTTCAGTCGGCAGAATTTACATGTACTGTACTGTGAGAAGTTAAGTATAGATTTTGAACGCCACACCAGCACAGAACGGGTTTTGTGCATGTGAACCATTTATGGAGATTTTGCTACCTCGGAAATTACTGAACGAAGGAGAATGGCTTTGTGATTGTGGGATAAAAAGCCACTTGCATTCCTTTATTTCTTTGCAGTCACAGTGGTGTAGGGAATGTAATGCTCCCTTCCGTGGTGCTTGCATCTGGCTGGTAATTACTTGAACTTTTTTTGCTCTATTTAATTGTCTAGTTCACTGTAGTCCAATAGCAGTTGCTTTAACTCGGTTTCAATCGTTAGGTGGGAGTATGGTGAGAAAAGAGGAGCCGAAGAGATTACAAACACTCATTCGGTCTCACCAGGAGCTTTAGCTCTACTTTGTCTTCTTTCATTCCAACTTAGTATCTTTGTGGCGAGGCTGAGGGAGATATGAGGACAAAGCCATTGCTTCCTAGAAATCAGCAGGTAGTATAAACCACATGTGTTCTTTCACAAGGGAACATTTGCTTCTCCTTCTGTTTAACCTCCAAAATAGAGCTGGGAAATGCAGCTATTTCCTTGAGACCCGATTTAATGTATATACTGTGTAAACAAGACCCAGCTTGCAGAATTACACCGTGTGCTGCGCAGACTTGCAGTCACATCCCAGCCTGTGCGTTCCTGCTTTCTCAACTTTACATTAGTCATCAAGGTATAAATTAGAACGAGCATATCCAGGAAGAATATGAAGCTGCAGCTGAGGTACAAGGAAAGTTTGTAAACTGATAGTGTATTGACAATTCAATCTGTTTTCCCCAACTTTTTCTCTCTCTTCTTTCAATAGCTTTTCTGCTTCTGTATAAAACGAGCAGGGGGTACTGTCTTGAGCTTTATCTTGATTGTAGCCACTTGGGAAATGATAGTGGCTTTCCTGTCACACCACTAAGTTGAGTTTGAGGAATTTCTTGAACATTTAATGCTGTGCATCATTTGTGGGTTTTTATTTGGTTTCGGGGTTTGTTTGTTTTAGTTCCCAAGACAAATATATGTCCGAGAGTTCTGGATTTATTCTGACTGAAATTTCACTTGAGATTGGTAGAAAAGAGGCGTGGGATGAGTTTTCTTGGACTTGTTTTTGATGTATAGATTTCTAAGTATGATGTTGCTGGTGGTATATAAAAGTCTTGACAAGATATAAATTCAGTAATAAATGGAGAAATATAGAGAACCAATCTTTTTGAGGCAGAAGGAACTCAAGTAAATGTCCTTCAGTTTTCCAAGGATAAAGAATGTTATGAAAAGCTGTTTGTTCCTTGTTTGTGGAATTGTCTCCAACCTTTCTGATGCATTTTTGGTACCAGTTGTTGCTGTGGTGAGGTGAGCAGAGAGCTCGTGTCGGCTGTGGTTCTGCTGACTGGAAGTCATGGAGAAGGGAGTCCTCACTGGTGTTAGAGACAGCTCTAGTAGCCAGTAGTAGTGAGGAGGTATCTGTCACTACTCTCAAGAGTAGCACCTCTTCTCTCTCTGAAGATTCTAAGAAATCGCTTTTCCTTACATGAAGCTGTGATTAACGTGGTAAAAGATTTGATTTTATTTTATTTACCTTTCATTAGCTTTATTTGAACTGAGTAACTGCAAGGTTCCCTGTGGGGAGGAGGGAGCTTTCTCGCTACTTTGGTTAGTAACTGTCTTTTGTACTTTACCTGTATCATGTTCCTTCTTCCCTTCATTCAGTGGGAACAGAGGGAATTTCCAAAGAAGAAAAATAATGAAAGCAAAATCATTGCTGGATGGTAGATGTTCTTTCTCTAGACTCCCTCTGCTTTCCTTGACTTTTCTGTGACTTGATCTTGTAGAGTAGACCTCTGCAGGAAAGATGATAAACCTTGTTCTCTCAGCTGTAGTTCTGAGGAGCCTTATCCCATCAGACAATGTAAAGGACAAAATGGGTGTCGAAGTCTAAATAAACTGCCTTGCCATAGCACCCTCAATCCTAGAATGTTAAAAATGTTCCAGTAATTTATATTAAATTTAAGTCTTCAGATAAAAGATAGAATCCAAAAATCAGTGGAGACAGAATGTTACTTATTGGCGTGTATTCCAGTAAACTATACCTGTGTGGTGGGTTAACCTTGGCTAAGTGCCAGGTACCCACCAAGTTCCTCTATCACTCTCCTCCCCGCCCAGTACACACACCTCCCTCAACAACAAAGGGGGAAGAGAACAAGATGGAAACAGCTCACAGGGGTATGATAAAGGCAGTTTAATAAGCAAATAGGAAGCAAAGCTGCGCCCACAAAGCAAAGTGAAGTGAGGTCTATAAATTAATCACTACTTCCCATAGTAGGTCATGTTCGGCCTCTCCCAGGAAGCAGGGCTCCGAATACGCGGAGCGGTTGCTTGGGGGACAAATGTCTTCTGACACGAATGCCCCCCCTGCTCCCCTTCTCCTCGAGCCTTTATACCTGAGCTGATGTCAGATGCTCTGGAATAGCTCTTGGGACAGTTTGGGTCAGCTGTCCTGACTGTGTCCCCTCCCAAGATCTTGTCCACCCCATCCCCCTGGTGCTGTGCCAGCCCTGCTCAGCAGCAGTCACAACACCAGAGTCTTACCAAGCTCTGGGGACACTAGCTCCTGCCCAGCCAAACTCAATACAACCTGTCTATGAACTTTCTATTTTAGAGAAAGCTCCCAGCAAACAGTGCAGCTGGTGGAAGGAGGGATGCTGGCAAAACACAAATGAAGGTGTTTCCGCCTACTTAAGATTGCATTTATGTTTGAGAAGTATGGATGAGATCATTTCATGTTTCGTGCTACCTTACGTCTTGCAGAGAGACAGCAGTAACATGACTTTCTGGTGCACTGCTGGTAGCTGTAAAGAGTGTTAACAATTAACTGGAGTTCTTGGCTTTTCAGTGCGAGAGGCTTCCATCGTGCTGTGCTATCCTTTTGGCAGTCTACAGGCTCTTGCAACTACCAGTTTTCATTTGTGTATGTTTAGAAGGAAGGGAGAATTAGCAGTTACTTGGCTAGTAATACATCTCCTTCCCATTAGCGCTGTAGCATGTTTGCCAAGGGTAGTCAAAATACAGAATTAACACTTTATATCGCATGTTCTCCAACCTATGCTGCTGTGTCTAGTAGGGTCTGTTCCTGCTAGATCATCCCTATGGTTTATACCCAGTAGTTGGAACTCTCAGCCTTTTCAGTTTCTAGTTTAGATTTTTAAGAAGGTTTAAGAGAACTGCATAGATAGTAATTTAGGACTGTTAGTGCTGAGAAAAGAGCATCAAATGCTAAGGACACATCCAGAATGCCTTTGCTAACTGGAAACTTTCTTGGAGTGGGTGGATCGTTAACTCAGACCACCAGTTGTGTGCTATTGTAAAATGTGTCTGGCAGCTTTTCCTTGTTCATTGTTCCTTTCTAATGTAAAAATTTTGTATTCATACAAATTTTAATGTGCAAACTTGACAAAATTGGTTGCTAATAATGTTTGTGTGACACTACGATTCAAAATTACACTCTTTTTTTGTTTATGACTTAGCTAAAAGAGTTAGCAAAGAAGATGAGTCATATTCATGGTGAACTCTCTTCTACTCATCTTTCTTCTGCCTGTTTAATTGTAGGGAAGTTGTTAATGGGGTTCTCCTGGAAAATAGAATCTAAAGCTGTTTTAATTCACCCACCCTGTGGTTACACTCCTGTTATATGCTTTTAATTCAAGAGAAATCCCTTGAAGTACCATCTGTTGTGATACTTGGATGTTGGTGAAGAGCCTGGTATGACTTAGGCATACTTGGACGCTTGTGAGATGTAATTGTTGGGTATGAGCTGTTATCTCAACAGGAAAGTTATCCATTTCACGTCAAAATATTTATTCTGATGCAGCAGGAAAAAACAATCTAAAAAAGTAGTGCTTTGCTTAATGTGAAATGTAGAGAAGGATGGAAAAGTACAAAAGGATGATCATGAATATGAGAGCCTTCAAGAATGAACCAACTGAAAAAAAAAAGGTGTATTTACAGTGGTGAGACCTATAGATCCCTTCTGTATAGAAGAAACAAATTAATTTCCAATGAAGGGAGTAAACTGTTTCTGTAGATGCAAATGCCTCAGACCAACATGATTCTTAGAATTTTGAAAAAAATTTGCAGTGCTAGATGTGGTGTAAAGAAGCAGCATTACTGGTTTCTTTCAGAAGTGCAGTAGTTTCTACGGCTAATGGGCTCTCTGTGAAGGTGTTATATTTGCTCTAGGACAACTGAACTAAGAGGTTCAGAATCACAGAATAATTGAGGCTGGAAAAGACCTCTGAGATCGAGTCCAGCCTATGACCTACCACCACCACTCAGCTAAACCCTGCCGCTAAGTGTGGCATCCAGTCTGTCCTTAAACACCTCCAGGGATGGTGACTCCACCACCTCCTTGACCAGTCTGTTCCAGTGTTTAATAACTCTTTCTGTGAGGAAGTGATTCCTAACATCCAACCTGAACTACCCCTGGTGCAGCTTCAGGCCGTGCCCAAATCACCTGTGGAAGGGACAATTTCTGTTCTAAGCAAGGTCCTAATGAATTTCCCAACCATCTTTGCCTTAATTTAAGCTCTACTCTTTGTTGCCAGCGTACTGTGAATCTCCTCACTGCACGGTTGGCTTTGTGTGAAACGTCTGCCCAGCTTTTATATTTATTTTTATTGTTTTAAAAACATTTGCAAAGCAAGATAGAACAGTTAAAAGCAATATGTTGCTTCCTTCCCTTGATATATTTGACTTAGCTTTTTTCCCTTTGTACATCTTGAACCACCTTTGGTTGTGTTAGACCTAACCCTTTCACAAACAATCTCTCCGTGTGCTTACTCAGCCTTACCCTTCCACCTCCTTTTCTTTTAGCTGAGCTACTGTAGGAGCACTTGTGACTACTGCTGCTGGGTTTGGAGATTGGCATTTACAAGCCAAAGCTCTAATCCTAAAGTAAAGAAGGTTGCAAGCTTTCGAAGAAAGGATGATGGAGCTTTGTAAACACAGAGCGATTGAATTCACACCTAAGGATATTCGTATTATGACAACTCCAGAATCTTTTTAGCTTCAAAGCTGAAAGATGACAGAAGTATTTGAAGTCGGTTAGCGGTGCTGAATGGGGCGTTCAGTAAGCTTGCGTTTGGTATTCAAGTGAATGGGATTTTTGAAGTTTGCTTAGCATTTACCTTGGAATGATGGAGCTGAACTGCTTTGCTTTCAAAGCCGATATAACTGAACTCTAGGGAGAAGCTGGATATTGGTTGTGTTTGCATTTGTCCGATCTGAATGAAGAGATTAAAGAGCATGTTTCTGTGTTAAGGAAAGAATGATCACTTTGAAGTTAGGTCCCCTCTCAACTGTGAGACTATTTGAGGTAAGAAAATAGCCAAAATTGCAGGTTTGGATTGAGATTTTGAGGTCCTCCTTCTCAATCTCATTTTTCTGAGTAAATAATTTCCCAGCATCTGTTTTAGCTGTGAGATGATGAAATACACTTCTCAAAGAATCATCACCCTGAAATCTGTTGTGCTGGTTTTTAGCTTTGATCTGATGTGTTAATCTTCAATATTAAGTATCACCACTTGTTCCCCTCTTTTACTGGTGCTGGGACACTGTTTCAGATCACAGCTGTTATCCGTGTCCATCTGTGACTCTTAAAGAACACAGATCTAAACTAGATCCTAGATCTAAACTAGGATCAGAAACCTTCTGAGCAGCAGTTGAATACAGTAATGATTACAGCAAGCCTTGCAACTATTTTTATAATTAGCCCATGAATTTGAGAAGGAAAAAAACCCCATAATACGACGTCCCCTAGCTCTCTCTAGTCCATCGTGCCTGCTGAACATCTCTTCTGTAACATCTTCAAGGTGAACCTTGTACAACTCCGGCTTGGCTTGTTCATAGACCTCAGAATTCTAGTGTTGCTGATTTTTCTAACTTTCCTTTCATGAGGAATGAATTCAACTGCAGCCTTGTGCTCTGCTATGCTGCACAGATCTGTAACAACCTCTCTCTGGAGAAGTTATTCCAGTCATCTTTTTTTTTAAGCCACGATTCTCTCCAGTGCATCTCTTGCCTCTGTCTTTCTCAGCAGGAAACTTTCCATCAGTGCTTGTTTGCATGTGAGGAAGATGCAAATAGCTGCAAGACTTGGGCTATCTCTCTTTGGATCGTATAAATCAGTCTTTGCATATGCTTTACTGTCCTATTTATTAGCCTGCAGCTAATACTGAATTACATGAGACTACAACTTACAAACTGTTTGTTCCCTCAGCAGGATACAGCCACAAATTAAAATGGAAGAGGTTTGGATTGCCTACTTTCTTAATTTTCTTTTTTCTTTCCTTCTTATTATGGCAAACTCTTATTTTGATGTTGCTGCCGTTGCTTGGGAGATTTTGAGTGACCCTTGTGAACGCTGCTGACCGTATCATATTGCCTTTTAATCAGCAGGATGGTATTACTCAATCTTCTGACCCAGGGTGCTCACTAAATAGTAATTTGTAAGTATTTTCCATTATTTTGAGGTTGAAAATCCAAATATAAACACTTCTGTGCTTCCTCTTACATTGTTTTATACCATCTCCCTTTTGCTTAACCTTACCTCTGATCTGTACCTT
>WEIS01089999.1:0-13377 GCA_013389965.1 Todus mexicanus
GAGAAGGCTCCGCGCAGACCCTCCCGCAGCATTTCAGTAGCTGAAGGGGGCTATAAGAAAGTTGTGGAGGGACTTTACAGGGGCTTGTAGTGGGCTAACTGCTTCAGCCTTGGAAGAGAGAGAGGGAAAGAGGACAAGAATGGTTACGTCCTGGGCCTTTTCTCCACTAGTAGATTCTTTTCTTGCTAAAAATACAGTTTGCAGTAAAACGTTTTGGTGTTGCCACCCTGTCTTCAGGTGTCTGCTCCATTTGGTAGATCCATGCCACATGTGCAATCCTCACGTGGTGTTTATAGATCGGTGTGTGTAGATTGTTTGTAGACAATCATCAGTAGGCTGCTGAATACTAAAACTGCACCTGCCCTTTATGATTTTCACGTTTTAAAGCATCATTTTGTCAATACCTGACAGTGCAACAATAATCAGGTGTTTCTGGAAGGTGCAGCTGGAGCCTTCTAAGCTGGGTAATGTCTGTGGGATGAGTCTGCATGATTATCCTCGTAACGAGGTGTATATTCAGAGCAGAGTCATTGATTGCTGGAATGAATATTCTGCATACCTGTATCCCACTGTTATGAGAAATTTACTCCGATCCTCATTTTAATTTGGCGATACCTCACCGAGAGTTGTCCATACACCCTGCCGCTCCTCAACTCCAATCTTGTTTTCATTTCTGTGATTTAGATTGGAACTGCTTTGAGCTGCGTGTCCCAAGTGGGATATTGCAGAAAGCCTTGTACACCTCGCGCTCGGTGGTCTGGTTTGTGCCGCAGTAATTTGAACCTGTCATGTTCTGTGCCATGTTCCTTTCCTGGAGAAATCCCATTAAATCAGTGTCAGGGTGTGTTTAAAGGTCTATCTACGGTCTGTGGCAGTCCAGGAAGCTTCCTCCGTAGAAGTTCTTCTTGAATCTGTTGGTGAGAATGGGATTTAATGCATAAGCTCCTCAGTTTGTTAATAAACCGATGTAGTGATTCAAATTGACATTTAAGCCACTTCGCTGACTATTTATTGGCATAGTCAATGTCCCCTCTTAGAACTCTGACATTTTGATTAGTTTCTTTTCTTAACCACCTTAAGACAGTTTTAGTAGGGATGTTCTATCAGGTCAAGTGTATCATGAATTTCAAAAGTAGCTAACAATCAAGAAAAATGCTCCCTTACCAGCCAGCTTTTCATTCTTCTCTTCAGCTGTGCCACCCTCAAGCTTTATTTTGACATTTTCTGTACATTTTGGTTTAAGACTGATCTGCTGTTAAAGAACAGAATTACTGACCGTGCTCGGATCAGAGCAGCATGATAATTCGCAGGCTGCTTTGGTTTAACAAATGTGAAAATGCTTAATTATTCTGCTGGTGGAAAATTTAAATAGCTAACATTATAGGTTTGCATTTTGAAAGATTTAGATTTCACACACACACACACACTTTTAAAAATATTATGCTGGCAGAGAGTTTTGGAAAAAATTGATGCCTAAAGACTTTGAAAATGAAGATGAGGTTTGGTGTTTTGATATCAATTTCCCCATAGATATTTTTTTTAGGGGGAAAAAACCCCTAGAAGTATAGTGTAAATATAACCAGTTGTTTTGTAAAACTAACATTTCACTTGGATACTTCTTTGGAAATCTTGTGCTATTGACTATTTTTCCCATTTCATTTCTCTTTGAGATGAAGTTTTTAATCATTGAAAGAGGATGTGGGTTTGAACTGACCGTATCTAGGAGCAGGTTGCGTATGGAGAATGGGGAATCTCCAATGGAACCACCCTCTGCCAAAGCTTGGTCAGCTCTGAGGTCAGACCTCTAAGTAGGGGGAACAGAGCCTTGCACAGCTCCTTGGAGCAGCCTCTGCTTCACCGCCCTTCTGCTAGTGACACATTCAGCAAATAAAATATTATATGTGGATCAAATGGGCCATAAGTCTTTATTTTGTTATGTAACCGGGATGCTATTGTGGGCTAGATCAAACAGAGCCTGTGTTTGCTTCCTAGAGCTTTGAGGGGAATTCACGAGTAATGAAAATGTGTTCAGAAAGATACATTTATGTTTTAGTCTCCTGATTTTTGTCACGGCTTCAAATTGCTGTGTTAAGAAAAAAAAAAAAAAAAGATAATCTGTGTATTTAAAAGTGTATTATGTAACCTGAGGGATGAAAGCTGAGTCTGCAGGATGCTGTAATTAAGGCTGCGTTGTAAATAGCTGCCCAAAAGTGCTCGTGGAAACACCGGAATGCCGGATACTTCCCAACCTGAATAAGCCCTTAATTCGTCAAAAACGCAGAAAGACATTCCACAGGTGGCATAAATTTTACATGTTCTTGATAGGACTTCATTAAAACAGAGGCAAAAAAAAATAATGGAATCGTTAGGGTTTTAGCAGCAGCCCTGAGAGACCTTTTTACCAAGTCCCTCTTACCAGAGAAATTCTTTCATGAGAGATTAGTGGTTCTGATTGAGATGGTTTATATCCAGCACATGACAGTTTAAGAGCCTTTTTTAGTTAGAAAAGCTTTTAGGATGTTAGGAAATGGTGGGACTTCAATACTGCTAAGCCAAATTGCCCTTCCTTCAAATGAACAGCTCTATTGTCTATTACGGCTACGGAGACTCGCCAACCTAATGTTTCTCTTTACTGCTTTTATGAGGTCTGCTTTTTCTCCCTTTATATATAAAAAGTTCTTGGCAGGATAGTTTTAAAGGTCACTGCAGGGCCACATTAGTTATTGCTGAATCAAATACTGAGTTTGTGATTGGTTCAATGGTGCCTTTTTTGTTGTTCCACCACGTGCCGTGTTCTTAGGGGATTAGTTATGTGGAACAGAAACGTGTTGAACTCCTTATTCATGGGCTCTTGCGTAATGGCATGTATTTTCCAGAGGGGAAAGTAATATGCTTTAATTACCACCTTGTGCCCAGGATAGGTGGAAGAGGAGAGAAATCAGCTAAAAGGAAAAAAAAAAAAAGGTAGGCAAAATTCCGAGCTTATTTCAAATTCTCTTTAATGCTCAAAGCCTTTTAGAAACCTTTAGAAACTTGTGATGAAAATCCATTTCATCATTAAATCTATGCCTGTATTACAAATGAGGAGCTTTTCATCCTCCTTAAGTAAATGGATTACTTAAGACCTGCTTTATAAAATGTAGCTCTGTGCTTCTGCCCCGCAAAGATGCAGTGAGTGTCTCAGGCAGGATAATTTAAGCTCACGTCCCTTTCCTGTGACATCAATATTCACCTCCTGAAGATGACATTACCTGCAGCAGAGTATTTAGGGTTTTTTTGTTGACTTGACCAGCAGCTGCCTGAGTGATTTGGGTAACTCTGAGACTTCTAACACTTGTCAAACGCTTTCAATAACTCCGTTCCTAACGTGCTCTAGCATCCCTGCGTTTAAAAGCGATTGCATTCTAAATATTAATTATCCCAGAGTTTTATGATGCTTTCCAGTATGTGCTACCCGAATGTTTCTCCTATAACCAGCTCATTAGGAGCTGGCCAGGAGCCAGATGGGAGAAGCGAGCACATGGTGGCATGAACACAGCCAGCGGCGGGAGCTCCTCTCTCGTATCCAACTTCTCTGTTATTTTTGCATTTGGCATCAGATCAGATAAAATACGAGTATTTCTCAACATAAAATAGAATGACAAAAAAATCCTGTGGAGGCCTAAAGTAAGAATATAGAGTAGCGAAGGGTCTGTTTCCCTGTATTGTTGAACACCATAGTCTTAATTCAGGCTTATTGGAACCTGTGGTGTTTCCAACAGCCAAGGACCCTCTTGTGTGGTTCTTTTTTCCTTTTCCCTAAGTATCTGCTGCTGTGCTACTGGGGACTCCTGAGGAAAGGTTGCTGAGACTGATGGACCTTGCCTGAGTGAGGATATCACCAGACTAATTGAAGGAGCAGCAATTTCTTCCCTGAAAGGACTGTCAAGGTGTGTCCCAGGCTGCCCAGGGCAGGGGTGGAGTCCCCCTGATCCCTGGAGGGGTTTCCAAGCCGTGGAGATGTGGTGCTGAGGGAATGGGTGGCCTCGATGATCTCAAAGGTCTCTCCCAACCAAGATTATTCTATGATTCTATCTATACTTTTTATTTCCCTCGAGAAAGCATCACTAGCTTGTAACAGCAATAACAGAAGTTCTAACCACTGTCTGTGCAGCACATACTTGTATCATACAACTTTGCCGTCTTGGAAGCCTTACCTTTATTACAGAAGGAGTTACGCTTCCCTGACTACCCACCAGCAGTCAGCCAGCGGAAGATGAGAGGCAGTCAAGTAACAGTTCTTGCCTGACAAATTAAATGTGGTACAGGAAAGCTGCTGGTGCACGGTCATGTTGGCTAGTCAAAGCCAACACGGATGTTGCATGCCAATCTCAGCTTAAATCATCCACTTCTTTNGTGAGTTAGAAGAGTCCCTTCCCACCCAAGCCAGTCTGGGATTCTATGATTCTATCTACTCTGTGAACCAAGGTGGGTTGAAATGCTGCTGTGTACTCACGCTACGTGACCATGCAGACGTAGCCTTTCCTATTAACCCACCTTGTAGACATCTGTGTACATTTAAGGCTCAGCAGATTATGGCCGTGAACTTTTGTAGGCAATTTGAGGGACATTAAACTAATGTAAATGTGCACTGTAGCAGTCCCGCCTTGCTCTCAGATTGCTTCCTTGCAGCAAAAAGACTTTTATTTTGATTTATTCTATCAATTTAATTGGGGAAGAGATATGAGACTAAGAAAACAAAGCAGGAAAAAATAAGACCGAGTGTGTTCTGTGGAAGACCAAATCCCTTCTGACTGAACGTGTACTAAGATAATCAGATAAGCAAAATGATTTCAACATCCCGTTCCCAATGTAAGAAGCGTTCAGTCAAATTTGCCCTGATTGTGTAGCAATGCATTACTAATGGGACTTAATATAAGCCTTTAAAATCCAGAGCGTATTGTTAGAAGGAGAGATTTCAGGCGCCGCATTTGTAGGCAAAATTCCGCTTGATGTAGAGTAGTCAAAGGAGTTTCTTTGGTGCCACTCGATTCTGCAGTCAGTATTTTGCTCCATTACAAAGCTTTGGCCAAACCCCATCACATTCAGTGAGCTCCTCATTGTGGATTTATACTGCCCATGGAGTTTTGTTAAAGACCACATAATGACTGGTGCAGTTCAGCTCATTTCACAGAAGCAGCCTTAAGGATGAGATGAAAAACTGCAAAACTCTTAACGTCTTCACTGATGTTTTCTCAGAAGTCTTAATACACCAGACAGAAATACTCTTGCCCGTTCACACAGTTTGCACGTCGTTTGCTCTGCTTAAAGTCTGCCAAATTAAGAAAGATGGGTTTATTATGCTTCACCACGTGCCTGCTCCATCTTTGCATTTATATAGGTAAGGAGTTGGGTGTTTGATGCCAATTGACAGAGGGATATCCAAAGCAAATTGTTATGTTGTGTGTGGCTAAGAATGAACATCTTGGAAAGACAATTTGATCCAATTGTGAGGATTGACCAAATCAAGAAAATCCTGTAGACCTTGACAGGTGATACTAGACAACAAGCTGTGACACTCTGCATTGCAGAGACGTGGGCGATCACAGCCTTAATACTGTTTTCTGTAGTAGCAGAAGTTCGCAGAAATGAGAGTATAGGGAAAGAAAATACCAAAACTTTATAATTCTGATCTTTGCAATGATGGCTACTGTTTCTGAAGGGCATTAGGTTACAGTCACCAGGTGGGACAGGAGACTTTCCTGACAGACCTTGATGATTTTTGCTTTGGTAAGTCAGTGCTTGGCTCTAAGCAGTTTAACCTCCACTGAAACCAAGGAACTCCACAAGGAAAAAAAGAATTTGTTTTGTATTTCCCTGTGAGACACCTAAAATTATCCTTCATTTTAAGAGATGGGTCTGTGTGTGTAGCTCTATTTAAAGTTTTTCTTTGAACTCTTGAAAGCTCAGCCTACACGCCAGTATATCATCAGTATCTAACCCCAGTCTGTTGCTGCCTCTTTCCTCTTAGGTTGAGCAGAACAGGTACAAAGGAAAAAAACAGACAGGACAGCACAGCTCGACTGGTTTTCTGGGCTTCTCATGCCATTTCCATTCTTATGTCCATGACAGGGTAGGGGGTAATTGCTTTATAAAGAAAAAGGGGAGATGGGGATTAGATGTAAGGAAGAAGTTCTTCACTGTGAGGGTGGTGAGACCCTGGCCCAGGTTGCCCAGAGAAGCTGTGGGTGCTCCATCCCTGGATCTATTCAAGACCAGGCTGAATGGGGCTTTGAGCAACCTGCTCTAGTGGGAGGTGTCCCTGCCCATGGCAGGGGGGTTGAAATGAGATGATCTTTAAGTTCCCTTCCAACCCAAACTGTTTTATGATTCTATGGTTTTACCTGCACACTAGAAACCAAGAAATTATAGACATGATACACCATCTTAAGTAATTTCACTCTGTGGTTTTCTTTTTTCTTTTCCTTTTTCTTTCTTTTTTTCCTGTTTTTCTTTTTCCCCCAGTATGTAATTATGAAAGCCCAAACATAACCCAGCTGGTAGCTTTTGTGAGGACAGCCAGTGTGAGTTCCTGCATGCAAATGAATGTTTGGCCTTCAGAAGATGTGNGCTGGAGCATCTGTGTGGGCAGGCAAGGCTGAGAGCCCTGGGGCTGTGGAGCTGGAGAAGAGCAGCCTGAGAGGGGAGCTGAGCAATGCTGAGCAAGAGCTCAAGGGCCCGCGGGGGGCAAGAGGCTGGGGCCAGACTCTGCTCAGGGGTGCCCAGCGCCAGGCCAAGGGGCAGCGGGCACCAACTGGAAGCCAGGAGGTTGCAGCTGAGCAGGAGGAGCAACTTGTTTTGGGGGGAGGGTGTTGGAGCCTGGCCCAGGCTGCCCAGAGAGGTTGTGAAGTCTCCTTGTGTGCAGAGATTCCAAGCGCGCCTGGACACTGCGATGCTGGGCCCCCTGCTTGGGGTGACCCTGCTGGAGCAGGGGGGTGGCACCACAGCAGCTCCAGAGGTTCCTGCCAGCCCCACCATGCTGTGATTCTGGGATTCCGTGGTTATCTTCTGACAGAAAGGGAGACAAAATAACTGTGGTGTTGAAAGGCATCAGGCTCCTTGACCCTGGAGTCACCTTGTTATCTTGCACCTCCATTTCCACACAACCTCGAGATCCTGCAGCCGAATTCCCGTACAGGCACACGTAGAGGTGTTTGCCGTTCTGTACATTATTCATCAAAATGGAAATGAGATTATGCTTGACATTTCGTGGGTGCCAGGATCAGGGCAATGCTTGGCCGTTGGCTCCGTGCACTCAAAGGTTAGCTCTGATTTCCCAGCAGCCGAGAGGAGACGAGTGTTCTGCTCGGCACAAAGAGCAGATGTCTATCACTGGAGATCTGCTTTTCTTGGAAATGTGATTATTAATTCTTTTTTTCTCCTGCTTGCATATTATATATTTGAACAAACATGACGAAAATGCTTTTTATTCCCGTATTGTTCAAAAGCCTGGTCTGGCTGGTGTTTTAGAGCTGTGCGGGGCTTTGTTAGGCTGCTCAGGGTGAATTTTCTGGATTGTATAACAATGCCAAAAAGGGAAGATAGAGATGCGCCTACAGATAACGAGCGCAGAGACAATATAAATATGAACTTCCACGAGTAGTTTGCTCACAGGTATTGTATTAAAGTGGTATAATGTATCTGAAAGGAGTTTAAACTGGTGGTCAAGGCTGCATAAACCATCTGTGACAGGATTTGATGAGAAGATTTATTTGCAAGGTCACCACCTTTTTCTGAATGAATAAGAACAGCAATCAACAGCTCACATAATATCCCGACTCGCCGGCGGTTGCAGGCTGCAGCGCAGGCAGCGGAGGCTCTAGAGGGAGAGCAAATCCCGCTGTCTGAGCCAAGCAGCCCAGCTTGTTTCCAAAACGTTCTTTCTCCGCGTTTAGTGAGTGGCGGATTTGGTGGTTTAATTCTGTGAAGATTACTAGTGCCTCAAGACTGGAATTTAGAAATATTGATAGAAAACAAAGAACTCGCTGCCATGTTGTGGAGGTGTATGACTTTGTAGCTTAACCCTTTGTGTTAAAAGTTTCTCTTTGAACATCACAAGTTTGAGTCTCGGGGGATAAATCCATGTGTAAAAGTTATCCTCCATGGCCCTTTTCTTAGCCATGGTCGGATAGTTGCAAATCTGTTTGGCGTTTGTATGTTAGCTCAGCAAGTGCTTTGCTTGCCCTGGAGGGGCTGTTCTGTCAGACTTTATTTGGATACGGGGATTTGGGAAAGTAGGAAAAAAAAATCCTTTGAATTTTGTCAGGAGATCTGTGTCATCTTCATAGACGTTTGAAACGCCCTGGCTTTAAAGGTGTGTTGTGCTATGTGATGTGTAAAACAAATAAGAAAAGGAAAGGGCTGTGTTCCACCAGTTCAAACTTTTCTGGGTGTGAGAACAGTGGGACTGTGATGGGAGGAAGATTTTATTTAGTACAGTTAAATTCAAGTGAAAAAAACCAACCACACTGATACGATACAAGTAGTGGAGTATTTAAAATTTCTCGCTTCTTTTAAGAAAAAATAAATTGTGCGTTGTTGATGAAGTGCATTACACAGAACAGAACCCAAACTATTTCAGACCGTTCTATATAAAGTCACAGAACTTGTCTAATGCATTATTTGAATTAAATAAGACTCACTGCAGTCCTCTGTGACCACACATAGGAGAAGTTCTTTGCATATTCCTGCGTTTGAACTCTCCAAGAAGAATGTTATACCCTGCAAACCACTTTGTCTTTGGTCTTTTCTCCTGAGGTATCAGGCAACATATTTAGATGGCAAGTTCCCTGGCTCGAGGAGGAGCCTTCCTTATAGATCTGTCTAAACAGGTACTGCAAAAAGTGCTGTGAAATGGGGAACGTCAGAAGTTATTTCAATTCAACCCTCACAACTTCTAGTTCCTGCATTTGCAAATGAGGTTGTCTTTGGAATAACAAAAGCGGAGCATATATTGTAATGACGGCAGGGAAGAGAAGTTTGATATTTAGGATTTTGTGCATTTATGCCTTGATCCAATCCTGTAAGTTTTACGAGGCAGTCTTCTCGCGAAAGCGTTCTGTTCAACCATACATTGTGTCTGTGGAAACAATATTGGGTTTAACTTCAGTCGTATATTCAACATGTCAAAGAGGGAGCATCTATATTCATAACCTGCGGAACGGAGTCTTCAATTTTACTGCTTGCTTTTTGATAGGTTCATTTAATTCCCTTTTCTCTTTCTGCTTTCCTAGAAACCCTTGTGAGTTTAGCAGTGTCATCATTTGGTGCGGGTGTGTTGAACTCCAACTAAGCTATAAGTTAACCCTGCTGCCAGAAGTACATCAGGTTACCTGAGGTTTGTATCAGTTATTTTATTCAGCTGGAGATGGTCCAGAAAGGTTTTGATAAACCAGGAAACTAAATACTTCCCTTGTTTTAATTTAAAAAAAATTATAATACGTATATGTAAAAGAAAAAGAGCTCTGATAATTTCTCTGTGATTAAATTTGATTACATGGGTGATGGTCCATGCACTAAAAGTATAAGTAATCTTTGAAGAGTTTTGAATGAAAATTCTCTGTAAGCTTCCATCAAAAGAAATGTTATTGCTGTGTGAGCTACGGCCCGAATCTGGCTTCAGCAATAAAATTGATCTTGAGACACCATTGTGCTCCTCATGTCTGTGTAGAGCAGTCGTGAGTCTTTCCTTCACACTGAATTTACTGCCCAGGTCTGATTATTATGTATTTATATTTTTTGGTGGCTTTTCTGCACAGTATAAATAATTTTTCATTTATATAGTAAAAATAATCTGCTGCTGTCACTGAGAATTCAGCCTTAACATCTTGATTACTGTTGTCACACCCGACAATTTAATTGAATAGTTTATTTTGCGCATCGCAGTTTATTGCCTGATGTTGTGGTAGAAGCAGCTTTTTCTTGTGTCATCTTTATTAATAAGAAGTACCACCTTATATTCTTCCCAGATTTTGAACGCTTCCATTGACAATTAACAGACAACGTTTAGGTAGGCCATTACTTCTTTCAGAAGCATTAATGCAAGTTCAATGGATTTTAAACTTCTCTGGGTAATTGCGTAGCATTTTTCCTTCTCTAGTAACTAAAAGAAGTTTGCTCGGTGCTACTAAACAAAAACCAACATCTGGTATTTATCATTTCATTCTTGCCTATGCCCATGAAGATGAGTCCGTAACACTTGAGGTCTCCTGTGAAATGTTGTCCTTGCCTGGATAATTGGCGGAGGGTCTGCACCCCTGACTGATCCTAATGTAGAAGAAGCACAGCAGTAAAGACAGGATGAGAAGCTGCTTGTCCTTCCTCTCCTGGACTTCTAGACTCTTGTGCGGGTAAGCCAGGCTTGCTCGGCAAGGAGCAGTGGGACACGTGTGATTGTTGGTCTGTAGGACATGCTCCTGTCCTGACAAACCACAGCACTTCGCGCCATGACAACATTTCCAGCTTGGTTTTGGTTGATGTACCTTTGAAAGAGCTGGAGTTTTCTAAGGTGGGAAAATAAAATGTGGTAGCCAGCACTACCCGTGAATTCTAGAGCTGCACAGGGGGAGAAAATGAGTTGCAGGCTCTTTTCAGAACAAGGTGATTTGGTCACATCATGTAGTGATTCCAGTATAATTGACAAAAAATAGATAAGGCATCCTGTGGAGATAATCTAGCCCTGATTCTTTAAGCAAAATTATACGCTTTTCAGTAAATAACACCTCTGTTGATTAATAATGGATGTCTGTGTCACGACTTCTTCAATTTTCCTCTTCTTCCCATCACTTGGACCACAGGGTTTTTTCCTTGTTGTCCTTCCAGGACTGTTGGTCTCTCTCTGCCTTTTTTCTTTGACTCTTCTGTTGGTAGTGTTTGAACTGGTGAATTTACAGCCAAAGTTAAAAGACAGACTTATGCATCATCAAATAAAATTCCAAAGAGGTTCCCAGAGTAGGAGCTGAGATACAGCTTTGTATTAATTAAAACCTGAAATAAATGGTTACAGCAGTATGTCCTGTTTGCTTTGAATTTTACGGCAGAAACCTTTCATTTTCTTGAAACATGGTTATATATATGGGTTTAGAAAACTCAGGATGTTTAATAAGGAATGGGAAAAGGCTCCTCTGTTTCAATCTGTGGGGGTCAGGAAAGGTTTCCAAAGCATCTTGTTCTACAGAACTTATGGGTTGTTGACTGGGGATGTCTTGGCTGGGAGTCCAAACTTGAGCCAGTTTTCTGCCCTGTGGAACCATATTGTGAGTCAGATTGAAAGTAAAATGACATTTTCAGTGATTTCTTGCCTTCAAAGATAAAAAGTGCAGCAGCAATACCTGGAGAACAGATTGATATCCTGTTTTCTTCCACTAAGTGAAGATGAAAACTGCTGGGGTAGACTGGAAAATAAACTATCTTGGGAAAAAAAGGGGATGTGAAGTTCCTGCTTTCCTAATTTCCCTTATTGATCCCGAAATGGTGGTGTAACAGAAACCCATTGCTCCTTCTGATGCCTATTGGCACCAAAATAACAACCCTTGTTCGTAATGGCTGGGTCCTTGTTAGCAACATTAACAAGCTTTTGAGTCTTCTCGTGCTCTTCCTGCGCTCGACTCCTAAAGACCAGTCAAAAAAGCTCTTTTTAAAAAAATATTATTTATTTTTTCTCTTCCCAGAGCAAAGATGTTTCCCAGTATCTTGTTATCAATAGCGTGGCAACGCGAGTGTGCCAGGAAAGCAGTTGAGCAGCCCAGGGACTTGTGCTTATAAGCTGTGCCTCTCATAACATGCTTCAAACTTCCACTCTGCAATTGTGAATACTTCAAAAGTCAGGTGGGTGATGGTTTTTTTAGCTGTTGAACGCCGAGACAAAAAAATCATGATGTGCTTTTAAATTGACACTCAAAAAGAATTTTACCTAAAAAAAAAAAATACCTGCAGCATCAAGAAATCTGGCATTAGTTTCCCAGCACTGCGCTTTACCATAACGTCACACTTCCAAGGTGTTGGGGTTGGCCATCAGTCACAAAGGTTGTTTTGTGCTTTGTACAGTATACAGATTTGCTGATAAGCAGGGAACGCTTCCACCTCAACCTCTTTGGTCTTGGATTTTATGGGAAAATACAAAAAAAATGCACACAAAGCCAATGTGCTAAAGTTCTGTGCTAACCCGTTTGGGGTGGGCAAGTTCTACCAGCTGTGTAAACCTCTGTGGGATGCACCCGTTGAGACAAGCATGGGCGTAGACTGTGCCCTGAAAGCTTGTCCTTAAATGTCCTCACAAAAGATTCACACTGAGAGCAAGATTTACAAACATTTCAGCGCAGAAGAAAATTGAACTTTGTTGTTGTTTCATACACTTTTTATTGTGAACGCATTTAAAATGCGTGGGATAAGACATGAAATATCTTTTGCACATTAAGAAGGTGGGTAATTTTCTGGATACCTCAAGCAAACGCTCTCCCCATGAGCACCCTGAGTAGAGATCTGCCCTTGGGTGACCTCCCAACAAGCCATGTCTGTGCTGTGAGGGACGTGGAGGAGAACTCAGCTTTTCCTGAGACATTCTTGCTTGGCTTCACCTATGTCATAGGGTGATATAGGATTTTCTGAGAAGAATAAGCCAAATTCCTCCAGGATTTCCATAGAAAAGCCCCATCAATAGGCTCAGGCCAGCTAGAGCCAACTCTGAACCTGTTTGGTGAAGAGGCAGAGTGAATCTAACTGAGGATTGCCAGGACAGGCAGGGGCTGGAGCTCAGATGCATGGGCTGGAAACCGGGTACTCCAACCGAGGTTTTAAGTGCGAAAGTGAACTGAGAGAAAACAAATAGGTTCATGGTTTTCAACACATTAATTTTTTATGTTCATATACTTCATCTGTGCCACGCGAACGCCAGAGATTAAAAATAATTGTGGAGCGGATGCCTAGAAGCAGGAGGCACGTCACGTTGAGTTCCTTTAGTGGGACTGAATCGTTATTCTTCTTTATTGTGCTTTCCCGTTCCATCAAATGTAAATGGACATGAAAGGTGTAATTTCCCTGGAGACTGAAACGATACTTGTGTCGAGTCTGGCCTCGCATCCTGTCATTCTGTTTCCCTCTCTGCCTGGTTTTGTCATGTATCTGCCTAAACTTCCCATTGATGGCTACATAAGTACCCACAGCTCTGCTAATTAATAATTAACATTCACTTTTGTATACTGCTCCTCGAACCAGGTGTATTTTTGTGGGCCCTGGCAGAGCTGCTGCCTGTAAGGGTGCTGAGCTGGGCTTCTGGTAGAGCAGAACTGTCACCAGTCATTAAAAGATGCTCCCTTGGGCCACAGAATCACAGAATGTTGG